>JXSR01S051432.1:0-20065 GCA_000969725.1 Ophiothrix spiculata
GATCCACGTTGGATCAAAAGTGATCCTTAAAGGATCAAAATAAAATGATCCCGAAAACTACTCGTATATTTGATACCGGCCTTCTAAGAGTGTATATAGCGTTTAAAATCAGGCATCACTGACAACGTCTTGCATTTCTTCCTCGCCATCGCTGTTGTCATCATTAATTTCTTCGTCTTCACTTTCATAGAGGAATAGCTCGTCAAATTCAGATTTGTGTTTTGCCAGCACTTTCCTAATGGCCTTCCGTTCACTAATACCCTTTTCCATCTTTTCTTGAATTTCAGTGACGATATCTTGATTCACATGATCGTCTTCCAGGTGAATTACATTCCACAAATAGATGGCATACTGA
Source organism: Ophiothrix spiculata (assembly GCA_000969725.1). Taxonomy (NCBI): domain Eukaryota; kingdom Metazoa; phylum Echinodermata; class Ophiuroidea; order Amphilepidida; family Ophiotrichidae; genus Ophiothrix; species Ophiothrix spiculata. Next base: position 356 of record JXSR01S051432.1, read on the forward strand.
TCAAAAAAGGTCTTCTTGACTGTCCAAATCACCTTGTCATTAGCCTTTTCTTTAGCTTCTTCTTCGCTCATTCCTTCGTTGACATACTTTTCATATTTTTCTTTTCTCATGTCATCAGTAGCTTCCATATTGTCCAACCAATCCTGAAAAACAGGGTTATCTTCTAGATATACCTCTGCTTCTGTGTCATCATCATCTTCTTCTTCGCCATTTGTTCGCTTTCAGAAACCTCACTTTTTTTATCCGATTCTGACTCTGTTTCAATTTGAAGGTTCTTATTCGCCTGCGGAACTGCGGAATTCGTGAAATCAAACTTATACCAAAAATATTTCTTGATTACCATAGCAACCATAGAGTTTCCATAGCAACCACATAAAACCCTGTTACATCCATCAATTCCGCTGATCCTTTGAGCTGGTCCTTCAAATCCATAAATGTTAAAATCCATCTATCAAACTACTATAAAACATCATCAAATTCGGCCTGTTTTTCATCCAAAGGCATCAATTTCGGCTTTTTCCCAGGTAGAAAGATCATAAACCTAATATGATTGCTTAACATGGACCAATCAGAAGCCCGTATACAATGTATCTAGAATTCTACCCCATAATCATTGACCAATGAGAGTACATGAATTGAAATTCGGAAATTGGAAGCCACGCCTGATTCTTGAAAATTTGGAAATGGAAATTCTCCTATAATTCAAATCATCCGATCAGAATGCGTATAACTACTAAACCTACTGCGCATGCTCAGCATGGACCACTCAGAAACCAGTATATCTAAAATTCTACCGCGCACTCGTTGACCAATCAGAGAACAGGAAAATCAAATTCGGAAATTGGAAGCCACGCCCACTTCTGTCCCTCCTGTCCCTCATTCTGTCCCTCACAAACTAACCAAAAGCCCGAGACATACTACTCCTATAAGCTATCCATATACCATGTAAGGTAAAATTGGGTTCCTTTTTTACGTCAACCTTTTCCGAAAAAAATGAGGGACCATGCTTGCAATTCACATGTCCGCGCATGCTTGCATTGCAACCTTGCATAAGGTTGCAGCGCAAACTATTAGGTGATATTTGGAACAATACGGATATGCAATGCAACCATGCGATGGTCTGCATGCTTGCACATGTATGCGTTACATGCCCGTATTGTTCCAATTACGGACTATCAGCTTGCGGCGCGTACATCTGAGCTGCTTGCCGCAAGCATTACAAGCAGGCACATGGTTGCATTGCAAGCACATGAAAGGTAGCAATTTGCTTGCTCATTGCTCATGCATGCGTTGCATGCCCGTATTGTTACAAATGTCACTACTTTGCAAGCTTGCAAGAATGCTTGCAATATAGTTGCGATTTTCGTAAGGGCTAGGAATCCTTGTGCAGGAAAGAGCCACCACTTTACCTCCTGTCTTTGCCCGGCTTGTAACTTGTGTTCTACCAATCAACTCTGCTGTAAATCCCTATCTGTATACCATTTTTGATGTTATCACAAAGCAACACAACAAATCTGACTGTTCGCCTCAAAGACAGAGAGTATGAATAGAAATACAAATTCGATAGATTTAACAAGCCTTTCTAACATTTGTAATTTTCAACATACACATCAGTGGCGTACCCAGGATTTTTTGAGTGGTGAGGCACAACCATCAGTTTCCCCCGAATGACCAGTGGCGGCGGAAGGTTAACAATTTAGAGGGGTCGGCTGACCGGAGGAAAACTTATGATGTAACTTTGAAAATGCGTGCGTAGCGCGCGAACAAATTGTCAATTCAGCTAAAAATTGTTTAAAAATCTTGAAATTTGCGCAAAACTTGCCAAATTTTGACTGAATATTGACATAATATCTGAAAATTCGCGCAAAGCGCGCAAATTGTTTTGCTTTTTCACATCCACATCGTTCAAATCTAACATTAATCACAATTATTTCTAAGATATAATTTCTGGTTTCTTCGAATACTCTAATCCTTGTCTTACCAAAAGGGGGGTGGGGTGGGGTTACCACCCGTTACCGGATGATTCGCATAAAAACACAAACGAATATGACCTAGGGGTTTTGGGTAGTTGTAAGTTCATCCTTTGCGGTCATTTTAGCGAAAAAAATCGTAGGTACCACTTTCAGGGGGTCAGGGTGCCTCGTTAAATTCGGAAGGTAGGGGGTGGTTGCCACCTGAGAAAATGTTAAGCCGCCGATGATTTTGAAAAATATCTGCATGGTATTCACCTAAAACTTACAGTCATAAGCAAAAAAAACCCGGCAAAGTTTCGATATTTAGAACTTTTACAGCAGAATTTCGATTTGGTGGCAATTTTTGCCCAAAATCGCGACTTTCTCCGACCCGGAAGTACTTATAACGTTATAATTACGTAACGCCTTGGCCGATTTTTATGATTTTGGTATCAATGGATAGAGGAGACCCTACCCTATACTATGGTATAAAGCAAAGCAACTTTTAGCGTCCCCTCCCCGGTGATAACAAACGTTACAAAAAATATGTTGGTAAGACGAGGGTTAAGGTAATCCGAGGGAAAATATGTTTACTAAATTTCAAGTGGTATGACTTGGTGACAGCGAGAGACATACTAGTATGCTCAAATTGTCTCATGGATCTCAAAAGTATGGAAAATAAAGTCAGGGCAACAAGACATGCACAGAAAAAGACCAAGTATACATTAGGTCCCATTCAACATTTTAGGGGTAGGGTAGATATGTAGGAGTAGGGTATAGGGTTAGTTGAGGGCCGGGGTTAGGGTCGGGTTAAAGGGCACGGTTAGTGAGTTAGGGTCGGGTCATGGATCAAGTTTTTGATAGTACCTAAGTATACCTTCCCCCCCCCCCCAAAAAAAAAAAGAACTGCTCAATTTCCTCATAAATGTCAAAATGGAACACAGTATGCCCGTGACCATATGTAAATATGCCAGGACTCTGTAAAACCTGATTAAGTTGCAAAAATTACAGACATGTCGAACATTTTGAGGACAACCTCAAACAGTAGCAAGGTTGTCTGACAACAAAGATTTTTTGTTTACTAACACCAACACTTATTTTTTGTAAGTGGTTTATTTAGCGTTACGTTTATTTTCACGCTAAATTTGTCTAGGCAAAAATAAAAGTAGCACGAAAAGTGGTATGTATATACCGCAACACGTTAAAAAAATTAAAGCATGCTAAATTGCTAAATGATTCAAAAAAGCTCAAAATTACACATTCGCAAAAATGACCAAAATGGAACAATATTGTGGATGGCACTATGTCACATAATGTGACGGAATGGTGTAACTGATGATGATGATGATGATGACAAGCTTACATTTTCCTACATTTTGAATATAGTTGTTTGGGAGGTCATCAACAGTTAATTTCAACCAACAAATCTTGTGTAGCAATTTTGTCTACGTCAAATCAACATATTTGATTTACTACCCTATTACCACATAAATAAAAGAAACATAAACACACTGTTTTACGAATGGTTTCAATATGGACATATTTATTCATGGGAACCAACAACTCCACAGACATACCCGATCTATATCCTTTAAAAGTTTTGTGTACAAATAAATGTTTCTGATAAGGCTTTACATCCAAAGACATCCGCTTGCCCAAGAGACATTCGCTCGCAATATTTGCTCTGCCCTATTTGCTCACATGGAGAGCAAATGATACTTACAATGCTTGAATATTAGTTAAATCAATGTTAATACTGATTTAACTAAGCTAACATTGATTTAACCAATATTCAAGCACTGTAAGCAATATTTTCTCTCATTTCGAGAGAATAAGTTGGAGCAAATATCGCGAGCGAAGTCTCTTGGGCGAGCCAATGTCTTTGGACGCAAAGCCTAAGGAAACTCTAATGATCATGTACTAGTGATGAGTCAAACCAAGTTACAAGCAGAATCAGCACTCTCATATCCTGCTAAACCAAGTTACATGTAGTACCAGCACAAAGATTGAGTTAAACCAAGTTACAAGTAAAATCTCATATCCTGCTGGTGAGCTAAACCAAGTTACATGCAGTATCAGCATAAAGATTGAGTTAAACCAAGTTACAACTAAAATCAGCACTCTCATATACTGCTGATGAGCTAAAACCAAGTTACATGCAGCACCAGCAATAAGGATTATATACCAGCATGCATTAAACCTAAGTATGTGTAATATCGGCATTGGTTACGGGGCGACTTCAAAACTCAACCGGCGGTTGTCTGCCGGTTCTGGACGGTTGACTATTGTTTATTCCGGTTCAACTGCCCAGAACCGATGGGCAACCGCCGGTCAAGTTTTGAAGCCGCCCCTTAATAACTTTAAAGAAAATAGTATTTTGCAGTTGTATGAACATACACAGGCAATTTGATGTTTCAGGTTATACAATCCCATAAAATTATTTAGATCTTTGGGTGATTATCATTGGATAACCCGGTATTTACTTTTGATGTGTAGGGCCATCACACAATTGTAAAACAGTCAAAAATGACCAATCAGGCAAAATGTGGTAATTTAAGCAAGTTCTTTTGCATACACTCTCTTAGTAGAAATAGTGTAAAAACCGATGATACAATCCCTATAAAAAAAATCTTACAATCTTTGTTTGTTAACTTTTTGCCTTATACAGATGATCAAAATGAATGTATAGGTTGCATTAAATGGGAGGTGGGGGGGGGGCTAAAATCATACAATTGTGATATCTGAGTAAACTCGTTCGATGGTGAAACGTACAACCTTCTCATTTCAAAGGTCTCCAACAGCTTATATCGTGGAGATGCACAATCAAATAAAACGTAGGTTAGGCCAAAGAAAAAAAAAAGGTTTGTCTCAGAAACCATTTGCAAAAACGCTATGCGCTATTCGATTTTTTATTTTTTTTATAAAAATAGCTGTGCGGTATGCGGGATTCTTTTTTCTTTTTTTTTTTACGTTCTCAAATTTTGATTTCCCAACCTAAGTGTGTGAAGTCATCACCACTGCCACTCAACACGTATGCGGTAGACGAAAACATGAAACAAAAAAGTTATAAATAAATAAATCTCGCTTGAATTTAAAATAAAATTACTAAAAATCGCAATGATTCAGTGGATTTATTTTGCATATTGTCTCCGTATTTTGCAGTGTTTTGTTCATGAGATCGCAATTTTGTTATGACCTTCCCAGCATGCAAAGGGTGTATACATGGTTCGCTTGTACTCAAAACACCGGGTACCAATAAAAAAAAAAAAAGAAGCTGCCGCGAATCATTTAGCTTTGGTCGCCATAGACATAAAGAAACTTGGACGATGGTCGATCGCTGGATTACTATCGAGAAAAAAAAAAGAAATAAAAAAGAGGGCCAGCGCGTAGGTCTACGTGCTAAATCCACTTTCACATAGCAATGCGCGCGGGTTTCTGAGAGAAACCTTCTTTTTTTTTTTGGCCTTACAACGTATGATAGGTTTAGCAAAATCGCATCACATTTCCTAGTAATATACAGGCATGGGAATGAAATTCCATGATAAAACAGGACAATTTATGAAAAAAACAGGAAAACAGGCTAAAATACATGAAAACACACAAAATTTGGCCACAAAAAAACATAACAGGAATTCCTGTTTTAACAGGAAGATTCCAATGCCTGAATATATGCTGAACAATATTTATATACAATTAGAAAAATATGTATGGATGCAAATCACACCAAAACTTGGAAATTGCATATTTTACCCAAGCTTTACCTCAGTCTGTTTTGTGAAATTCAACAATTTAATGTTGGAACGTTCAAATTGTGAAAGCAGAGTTCTCTTCAGGACAAAGCCAGTTCTTACTTTTGGACACCTCTTTAAACAAAATTGAATACTGTTGACCGATTCAATGAGGGAAAGAACATAAATTTTTCATATATGTACGTTCACAAAACTAATTCGGGTCAAAATTTAATTGAAAGTGCCAATTTACCCAAATAGTAGATCGCATAAATATAACAAACAAATTCCCTGGGGAAAAAAAGAGTACAATTCTAGTACAAGATTAGAATGTAAACATTTGGAACATCATTTGAGTTGTACTAGAATTGTACTTGAATGATGTTCCAAATGTGCACATTCAAATCTTGTACTAGATTTGTACTGGACTTGAACTAGAATTGTACTCCATTTCTACCGGGGTCGAACTTTATGACGAGCATACATGTTATCAAAAACATATATCCTGCCACATTTAAATGTCCCAAGCCTTTAACGATATAAGGTTTTCATTATTTGGCCAATTCTGCTACAGTGAAACATATGCAGCCATAGCAGATATGACTTTTCTTGAATTTACATGATGAATTAAAAACTCAATCCCCATTAACTTTGTATCATCTGGAGTCACCACTGTAAATCATGCATAATGTACACCGTCAATAAAGTATATTGTTTATTTATATTTTACCCCCATTAAAAACCAACTTCAAAGCATTAAATTCAGCCAAGTTTTAATAGCTCAAAGAATCTGAAGAAAGTTGTAATCTTATTTTATGGAATAGAGCCTTAGCTTGGAGAAAGATGATTGCAACTATAAAATATCAAATTTTTGATATTAATGTCATTCTCTTCATTAAAATGCTGCTAAAATGTTTTCTAACACAGCTCGAAGTAGGAAGATGATTCAAATTAATGAATTTTTTTGTTTTTAAATTTAACTGCACACACAATTTTTTAAAATTTACAAGCCTCTTGAAATGGTCGAGCTTTGACAGCATGTACACCTATTTTACTACATAATACAAATTATCCATTGAAAAATTCAATTTATTTTGATATTGTTACGTGAGATTTGTTGAATTGACTTAAAAATAACAGCCTTCAAAGTGAGTAAATTGAACAAAGATCAGTTTTCCCATTCCCCTGACTGCATTATTTTTCATCCTGGGAGAAGATGATGGGTCAATGGGGGAGCATTGAGGGTGATGTAAAAGAAAGAAAAAAAAGGTAAAAGAAGCGGATGAGAAAAAGCAAAAACGTAAATCAATCTGATAACAGGGGTGCCACCCAGATTTATGTGCAAACAATTACTCCATTGGGAGAAAACTTGGGGTGCCAAATTCTTTAACTTTGCTCTGGAATGGCAAAATTAATTTGTGCCAGTTGTGCAACCTCTTTGATACACCCCAGCAATGAGACCATATATGCCAAGCGTTGTGCAGGGAAATCCCATCACATTTTGCACCTTATTACATGTTCCTGATTTGTCTTGCAAGTTTTGCAGAATATCTCTAAAGTAATGTGTGGTACATGTACATTTAAAGCCTTCTTATTTTCAAGTTCTCAATAACATCTGTTTGACAATCGGTGCAATGCCATGAAACTGTCAGTAACAGTTGACTATCCAGACGTCTATAATTTGAATTTTTCTTTGCTCTCTTGTAATAGATTGAGCTCTCTTCATTCCAAAGATAGTCAACTACAGGCCAAACAATAATTTATTGGACAGTGTAAACAAAAATTCAGAGTACAGGGCCCATTGTTTGTGAATGCAACCCCTACCATGGATTTTTATTTAAATTGTCCAATTAATTTTTCTTTTGCCTTATAAAATTGTACTGTTAATTAAAACACTGTGCAGACAAATTATAAAATCTGTTTGACAATCGGTGTAATGCCGTGAAACTGTCAGTAACAGTTGCCTATCCAGAGGTCTATACTTAGAATTTGTCTTTGCTTTCTTGCAATGGACTGAGCTCTCTTGCTTCCAAAGATAGTCAACTAAAGGCCAAACAATAATTTATTGGACAGTGTAAACACAACTTCAGAGTACAGGGCCCATTGTTTGTGAATGCAACCCCTACCATGGATTGTTGTTTAAATTGTCCAATAATTTTTTCCCCATAAAATTGTACTGTTAAATATAACATTGCAAGCAATATGCATGTAGAGTACCATATGTGGCACGTTTTCCCAGTTTGCATCACAAACATATAATTTACATGTAGAACCCTGATCCTGATAACACAAACTTATACATGTATCTGACAATATTAATTATTTCAGGCTTCATCACACAGCTATATTTTAACACCCGTTAACAAAAAATAGCTTTTGCCTCATGGATTTTGTGTTCATTACTACTATTAGAAAAACAAAACATAATTGTCTTGCCGGTCATATGTCGCCTCATATTGATGGGCATAAACTGATGCCCATTTTGAAAAATAATGTATGCCCATCCATTATGAGATGATATATATATGACTGGTAAAACAATAAATCCTACTTTTTATTCTGATGGTTATAATTTAATTTGAGTGTTTTTTCAATCAAGAATGCATGACCCTAAGAGCCAAACTTTAGGGTCAATTTCAACTCTGGAACCAATAATTTCTTAAATTTTGCATGAAATGGGAATCCAGGGAACTTAACTTTCAATGAAAAAAAAAGCTTGGGAACCAAAGATTAATGAGACCAAATGGTACAATGTGCTCCCTCCCCAACCAAAGTTCGTACCTCCTAGAAAAGTGAATGACAAGACAAGTAAATTGACAATACCATTTAGAAAGTTGGGTCGCCGATTATGGCATCTATTTTACAAATTTAAAAAAATGAAAGTACACTCTGCTGTTACATTTTGTGTTCTGAGCGTTGCTCAAATTCTAGGCTGTGATGCATAACTGAGGTACTGACTGTCAATGATGGATGACTGTTTTTATTACTTTGGGTTGATCTGCTTTCAGTGTCTGGAGGGAACAAAACTTTTTGGAATTTAAGCTCTTGGTGTAACAAATTTTCTGTATTTGTATAATCTAAATCATCATTTTCAGTACTTTATTTAATACTGACTTATCTTTAAAATGGTCCTAATGAAACAAGAATTAAAGTTGGAAGAAACTGGGTTGTAGTTCAATGGTTGTTGACACATGTATAAAAAGACTACAGTGACATGCAAACCATAGAAAGTTTAGTTTGCTGAAAATAACATTTTTCTTCAATGTATTTTGAAATATTTTCTTGCATGTAACTGACAGCACACATTTAAATAATAGCCATTTTATACTGTGTAAAACAAAATTCCTCAGATGAAATAAAAAAGCATTTTTTTTTTTATAAATGAAAATGTTAGTAGATGTTAAAGTCAAAAATACAATATATATGCACATCAAAATCCCTCTTTTATAAGTTATATGAATATTAAATCCCACCAGCTTATTTCATTGATCTAGATGAACCAGTATATTTTTTTCTAAACTCCTAGTAACCATGTATGACAACCATCTCTTGAAATAAACAAATCTATCAGTAGGCCAAAAAATCATTGTGCTGCCCTCTGCAACCAAACCTAATAAAAATTAACAGTTTAACATATAGGGTCGGGAAATTAAGCACCCAATTTTGCTCAGATTGGGTGTTTGTGAGAAAAATGGTAAAAAATTCACCAAATTGAACATTATGGGTGCCTTTCTTCAAAAAATTAATTTAACAAAATAATTTTATGAATGACTGACCCAACTTTTTCCAGAAATTCCACTTGAAAGCAACACAAAAGTCACTTCTTTTCGCCTAATGGTATTCTAAACAAGGTTATTTTGCCTAACCAGGAATATCTGCCCTTATAAGAACGAGGTACCTATTCATAATTTTACTGTACGGCCTTGATTTGACTCCTGTAAACAGAACAAGTCCAAGGACTTATAAAGGGGAATTTGTGCTTATTTTAACCTCTTTCTTAACAAGGGAACGTCACCTTAAATGCCGCTCATGGATGCTAGTTATTGTACCTTCATTATGAAAATTGTGTTGAAACTGATGTATCTGGTATAGCACATGTTGCAATACATGCTGATGAAAATGCAGACACAGTTTGCTCATAAACCCAATATATACATGCTTTCTGTAACTCAAATGTGGGCAATGGTGTAGTTTAGGACCCTGTTCATAATAAGGAACAAAACAGCTTTTATTGTTCTTTTATTGTTTTAAAATCAAAAATAAAATAATTCTAAATCATCAAGGTTTTCAATAAATCCCATATCAAATGTATTCATCAAGCTAAACTTACCATAAAAGCGGTTTTACCTTCATTTTCAGGCCCAAAAGTCCGACTTCCGCGATTGTCTCCATTCCTGTGTATTTGATCACCGCGTAATTTAACGCGACATTCAACCAACCAGAGATCGCGCTAAGATCCCGGCGCGATGAATAACCAACCAGCGAGCATTGTTCGACAGTGTGCAATCATCAAAATGGCCGATCACGGCTTTATTTTTGCTTAAAAATCACACTCTTTTATGAAAACTCTTTCTGACATTTAAACAATATTTTTGATCAACGGAAACAGAGTTTCATCGATACAGGTGAGTTTCCTGAAATTTGTAAGCTTTTTCAGCGGTGTTTGGAGACAAAAACCTTGACAAAAATCGTCAATTTTAGTACTTTTAACAATTTGTTTTAACCTTGTTGTTTTACCCCATAATTTCCACTTTTTATTCGAAGCCCCGCCCTCCTTACGAAATAGTAAACTTGTTGTCTAGATAACATTTTAACCATTTTAGCTTCTTTGGTTAATTTAGCTTGATGAATTAGTGACTTGTTCCTTATTATGAACAGGGTCCTAAAATACACCATAATCTACCTAGCAAACAGGCTTTCGAATAAATTTGCAGGTTCAATAACTCAGCACTACAAAAAGAAGGCGGCAAGTACAGATTCCCTTTTTATATCCTTTGACGCTTCAAAACTCCAGGTATGCTGCAAAGCACATTCCTCAGAATGTTGGGGTGAGCTTTAGGTGTCTCATCACACACTGCAAGTAATTAACTTGTACATGTAATACACCACACTTGCAAGTTTCCAAGATGAGTTATAAATCACACTCCAAATGTTCCTATGGTGAGCTTTAAGGTGAGTGATCACTCTCACTTGCCTGAAACGTCAAGGCTAGCTTTGAAACAGACAAAATAAAATTCACCTTTCGTCTCCTTATTAACATCACCAATGGACAATCTTGGACAATGTAAACTGAGTTATAAATCACACTCCAAATGTTCCTATGGTGAGCTTTAAGGCGAGTGATCACTCTCACTCGCCTGAAACGTCAAGGCTAGCTTTGAAACAGACAAAATAAAATTCACCTTTCGCCTCCTTATTAACATCACCAATGGACAATCTTGGACAATGTAAACTGAGTTATAAATCACACTCCAAATGTTCCTATGGTGAGCTTTAAGGTGAGTGATCACTCTCACTCGTCTAAAACTGTCAAGGCTAGCTTTGAACAAGACAAAGTAAAATTCACCTTTCCCCTCCTTAACATCACTAGTAGACAACCTTGGACAATGTAAACAATAAATTATAAAACATGGAGGAGGTTGCATTAACTATCAATGGGGCCATGCCCTCTGGATTTTTGTTTACAGTAATTGATTGACCCTATTCCTAGATTTTAAATAAACCGTGGAATACATTAGGACAAATCTGCCAAACAAAGCAAATGCAGATGACACAAATATAAAACAATGGAAATATGGATTACTTCCATTAAAAGTCCATCACTTCAATCCCTTGCTTAAAGACTATATGATAATCTAAAACAAAAATTATGCTTTAACAAATATTTGGGAGTATATTTCTTTGGTCCATTTTTCTCGATTTTTGGTTGTAAAGCAGGGGCATTTCTAAATGAAAGAAAAATGAGTCACCTTGGAAAATCTTATCTGCTTTAAGTTTCCGTCAAATTTGTTCATGTTTTCACCATAGATAAAAAATATGTATGCACATAATAAATATGCAAAAACTTAAAAAGTTGAGTGCAGTAGTTCAAGAACAATACTTAATAACACTTAAATCATTGTTCCCAATTCATGACGGAATATCTTCCAACATTCGAATGGCTTTGACGCAAGAAGCATGACGAAATGTATTTTGAGTCATGGCGCAAAAAATATTAGGAGAAACGCATAACTACCTCCTTGAAGTAGTGTTTATAATGATAGAGGCCCTGATGCAAATTTTCTGCATTATTCAATACACTATACTACATCTATCTTTGAATCATGACTCAATATTTTTCTGCATCATGGTGCAAGACAATTGCGTCAAGCCCTTTCATATGACTCAAAAGCTTTCGTCATGAATTGAGAACCGTGCCTAATTCAGCATGAACTTACAAAATCAGGAAATCGGACCAGACAAATTTGCACGGTCCAAATATTTGATAAAGCATAATTTCTGTTCTATATTACCGATTAAAATGAAACAAACTTTATAAAAGTTTATTTCATAGACTCGCTATGAAATGCAACCTTTACACAATTCCTCATGACTCCCTGTTAGGCAGAACTCAACCGATCAATTCTTTCCCGTTTTCACAATATTAAAAACTTGCTTCCGTATTGGTATCCTGTTTATTGCAGAAGTAGTATCTATCACTTTAGATATAATAATGGGCGACAAGCTAACACATCAGTGGTCACACGAGTGCTGAAGAGTTGTAAATCCCTGAATTGATTCTATGAAGCCTCATCAACACAGCAACATGATCCTTGATAAATAAGATGGCAACACTGCCATAAGAAGTTTTTACACATAACACATGCACATATAGTACCACATTCTTCTAAATTCAATTTTTAAAAAGCAGTTATAGCAAATGAACACATGCTTTTTTTTTTGTATGAAAAAATGCGATACCAATATGATCACAGAAAAAACTTCTGGTCTATTCATGAATTTAATCACACATAACTCTCTAGTTGGCTAAACTAATCAAGACAGACTGATTAGGTGACGGGCTGTCTCTAGCTGTCAGCATCTGCTTTACTAATCAAGACAGATTTGAGTGGGAGATGGGCTGTCTCTAGCTGTCAGCATGGTGGGCTGATATTGGAGTAGTCAGGCAACACAGAGTGATGATGTTAAGCAAATAACAAAGTTAATAATTGAGTCTTTTTCTAGAGTAAATCTCCAGATGACCTGTGACCTCACACAGTCGTGCTTTTTCCTTGCTGCACGGATGGTTTGGCATATTCTACAAAGTCATCTATAAGAACTGGCCATGCACCTGTGATCAAAACAAACAAACAAACAAATAAATAAGTACAAAAAATTAACACAATTAAGTGCCATAAATATACTGATATTATTTTAAGAATTGATTCTATGGATATAAACATGTCTAGTAATCAACCAATCAAGTATAAGAAAAGAAGGTCTCACAAATCAGCAGTTAAGTTCTGCAATTGATATACAGGCTATGATTATTCCATAAAGACCTATATATCTGTCAATGTAAGCCAAGTATACCATAATGAAGATGTATTATTTCGAGAGCAAGTTTCTTGTGCATAACAATGTCCTAGAGTAAGTCTTTAAGAGAGAAGTTGGACAGAATATGCAGGAAGAAAATTTGGTATTCCATTGATTGACTAAGCAAAATTTTGCTAAGCACTTTGGATGTGCAACTGACCCTAAACACACACAAAACATGCTTTCTGTATTAATTCAAGATGTAAATAGGCCAGCCTAGTAAATGTTGATCAAAGTTTACAGTGACAACCAACATCTGTAGAATGTTCAGAGGTGGAATGTAAATGACAAAGTTGGAGGCAAAGTGCACTACAAATTATCTCCATTTCATTCAGCTCTTCGATTGAGTCATGTACAAATCACTGCTGTTTGATACGTTCATTTGTTAATTTCTTGACAAAAATCCACTGTTTCAAGAAATATAGGTCCTCAAAAGTCTTAAAATTAGTTATGGAATTAGGTGCTGAGCTGTCAAATGTGTTTCCATAATTTAATTTAATGTTTTTTTCCCAAAAATGCTCATTTTAGATCAAAATACATCATTTTCAGCCCATATTTAGTGATTTCATTATTGGTGACCCTGTTCTTTTTTTTTTTTTTTTTGAAATTAATTTTAAGCATTTTGCACAAATTTAACATTAAGTATGTGAATCTAACATGCTGGGCATGTAGCACAATTTCAAGCTAATAGATGGACACACGTATTAACTGAATGGCAACCAAGGGAAGGAAAGAGGAAGAGAGGACGACAGAAAAGAAGGTGGCGAGATGATCTAGTGGCATACATGGGAACTAATACATGGACTAGGATAGCAAGAAACAGACAGCAATGGAAATGTTATGAGGAGGGCTTCATTCAACACGAGGATGAAATTCAGCCTAGATAGATAGATAGATAGATGTGAATCTAACATGCATAAATTTTATTTCTTGTCTCCTTTATCCATGTGTCAAATGTCAAATCCAAGGCTCATAGATTCTTAAAACCCGGAAACTTGATTTATATAAACAGTGCCACCAATAATGTGCATTTGGCTATAAATGAACACTACATGCTCTATACTTTGATCAACACTAAATAGGGGGGAATTATGAAGCTTTTCTTCATCTGCAAGTAAACATAATCCCAGTTACACGCGCGACGTGGTAATGATGCGCGAGTCACACACGCAACGCGCGCTGTGTCTCCTGCAGTTGTGCTGTGTCCAGCTACGCACGGGCTTGTCTGTATCAATTCATGATGTGAAGAGGCCCGGCTATTTGGTGTTGATGAAAGTATAACAGTGGTGAAACATAGTTTTGCTCCATCCATTTTACTGACCTTCTTCATCATAATTGCTCATATCATCTGCTATCATATTACTGAAGTCCAACAAAAGATTCCACGTGTCCCTTGGTATTGATTTCTTGTGATGTTCCTACAACAAATAACAAACCCATGCATGTTACAGATAGTGTGACATCAAAAGAGTTTATTAAAGGTGTGGGTTCCGATCACATTCTCATCCCCAGGGCTCAACCGGAAGTAGTATATTTTTTGATGCAAAATGAAAGGTCATATTTTTCTGTTTATGAATCCAAAATTTCACCAACAAATTCTTTATAGTTTCGGAGATATAGCACAAAATGTAAAATTAATTGGTATACCTATTTTCCATTTCTCTTGTATTTACATAACAGCCTCATCCCCAGGGTTGCATACTTTCTTTTGCCTCTCAAGAGAAAACAAAGCACAAGCTAAGGTTAAAACCTTACACAATGCATTCCAGAGGTCAAGGTCATTCAGTTAAAAGTAAATTATACACATCCTAAAATAGGAACCTACACCTTTAAAATTGAAATATGGGAAGTATGAATGAAAATTCTGAGAAATCTGGCTATTCAGTGTTTCTAGAAATTAACACAATAAAATTTGGGAAGTAGAAACATTAGAAGTCTCTCGTTCGTAAACGATGAAAGAAATTTATTTAAATCGTAATTTTTGACAAAGCTAGTGTATAGATTGATTATTGTAAATGTGCATGAATTGACTGTCCATCACACTAGTAACTCTCAATGTCTAAATAAGGACAAATGGTCTTAGGAAAACTATTATTACCACACATTTTCAATCTGTAATTCAGACACTAAATAAGATATTTGTCTAGATAAAACCACCCAAATGAGTGCTTGTAAGATGGTTTGAAAAGCCACCTCAAGAGTGGAAACCACAAATCCCATTTATCCACTTCAATTAGAATATTGTGTATTCAAGTACATTGATACAATTGTGCATTGTATTGGTTGATCATGTTGATTAATAATATCAATAAAAATATTGATCAAAACACTTAAAAAAATGTCTTAATTAGGAACCGAAATGACTCGCACCATATTAAGGGAGGTCGGATCCTCACGATTTCTGAAAATTTATTTTGATCATAACTTGAAAACTAATGAAGTTAACTATTAAAAGTATACATTTTTAGAAAGGGAACTTCACAAAGATTCAAGAACTCGTTTTTTAGTAACTCACCAAAAACGAGTTCATTTTGCCAAAATTTTTTGAACAAGCCTAGAAAATATACTATTTGGCCAAAATGTTCAAAAATATGTATAAGTCGTCTATATCGATGGTTCTAGGGAATGTTTTCTCATTTTTTTGTTTAATCCTCTAGTTTTGAAAATGTTGTTCCGAATAGGCCAAAAATTCATTTTTTTTTCAAAAAATCATGATTTTTGGGCTTTTTTTTGCACTTTTGTGAAAACTAAGAAGTTAATCAAAAATTTGAGAAAACATTCCCTAGAACTATCAATTTAGATGATTTTTACCCATTTTGGAAGATTTTTTGCCAAATAATACTTTTTCTAGGCTTGTTCAAAAAATTTTGGCAAAATAACTTGTTTTTGGTGAGTTTCTAAAAAGCGAGTTCTTAAAATAGATTCCTTGTAAAATTTCCTTTCTAAAAATGTATACATTTATGTAGTTTACTTTATTAGTTTTCAAGTTATGATAAAAACAATTGTTAGGGATTGTGAGGCTCCGACCTCCCTAAAGACCATTTGTCCTTATTCAGACATTCAAGGTTACTAGTGTCATGAAATTAGCTGACTGCCGGTTTAAACCCGCTTACCAAATTTGTGGTTTAAGATAGAACAATGGGTCCTGCAGGTGAGCATGCACATTCTGCAATCTTTTGTTCTGATGGCTTAATCCTGCCTGGCAATGACCTCAGCGGTCATCTTGTCTAAAGACGACGCAAAATGTCACGTCTTTGTCACAATTGAAATCAGTTGGTGATAAGTGATCCTATCTGCGAATACGACATCATCAAGTGCTTTGCCAAGGATACAGCGTTCATAGCCCTGACAATAATTGTCGGTTCAACTAGCTCGAGATGTAGGCAAGGAACATGTGGCGGAACATTTAACAGTCCAACAAACCATTATACATGTATCAATACTTCTATGCACAAACCAATAACGCAGCTATTCCTTTTTTGTGCGATTCATGCTAAAGGGTAGTAATGTTGATTTTTTTTATAAACTTTAAATACTGATTAGCATTTGTAAATTGTAACTTATTTTGCTAATTGCAAAAAATTGATAATTTTACAAAAGCTGAGGGACAAATTTGAACTCAGGCACTGAATTAATAAAAATGAGAAGTTATAAGCTGGGTGTTGACTAACACCCTGGTCACATAACCAGCGGTCGCCGACTGGCGTCTGCAATGCGGGTATGACATCGATATGACACCGGTGAATGCTTGAGAGCTCTTGCGATGCCCGGTCGGACATCGGTCGGACTCCAGTGGTTATTAGACCATAACTGAAGACATCGTATACACGCCGCAAGGTTTTAACTCAGAATTAAATTCTTGCGGCATTCTGTCGTCTTTACTGCTCTACGGACACAGGTCGGTGTCTGCTGAAATCTACCTGGTATGACGCCGTAAACACATCGTAACCTCGCCGCAAGCTTATGTGACCAGGGTATCCGGCTTCTCATTGATGCGTTGGATACTTACTGTGAGAAAGTTGCACCAAAGATCTAAAAATTTAAACCTCCCTGCCAATACTATGTTCCAATATGCTATTGCCATATCCAATTCTGAAAAAGTAATAAATGATTCATTAACATTGAAATACATCCCGTTAAAGACTACATTCGTATTACAATTCCAAGACAAGTATTCCAAAATGGAATATCATGCATAAGTCAAAAGTGCATAATGTGAATATGTTCCGTATGGTTTCCACGTGACGAGACAATTAGCAATTAGTTCCTCGTCCTAGGGAATTTCAAGCACTCAACTTTTGACACCAGCGGGTTCAAACTCGGTACGCTCCGCACCACAAGTGAGCGCCTTACAGTTTGAGCTAACTTGACTTCATACTGGTTGCATTTGGCTAAGGCTAGGCTACGTTATGCATATTTACAATTTAAATGCTTAATTGAGTATGCACAAATCAAGCGAGTATAAAATTTGCAAGTTATCAAGACTATTTTATATTTATATATGGTATCTGCTCTTTATTCTAGCGATGGTGCAAAATATCAACCCTCGTTGACTGGAAACCATGGGCCTACCAATGAACTCATGAGCAGTAAATATGTGAATAAAAGTATTATTACAATATTACATGTTGCAAATTGAAGATCACCATTAAAATTGGGTTTGAAATTAATATTACAATCATAAAGTTTTTTGAAACAGATTCAATATCAGTTTTGGAAAGCTCTAAAAATTATTTTATGATTTTGAGACCATAATTGATCAAGGGGGTATAATTATATGTTAAAGGAGTTTTTTACTAACCTAAAATGAAATTATGCATTTTTCAAATAGATCCAATTCCTAGAGAGAGCAAAGTATATGCGCAGAGTACGCAATGCTGAGTCAACAACATAGTTAACAGCATGGAACAAAGTTGGTCATATGAGTGCAAGAAAGTGGTATCTGCAACAGCTATCATTTTCATAAATAGGTATAATGTTCAGTCTTAATTGGGTCAGTGGCTCGTTCATTTCAAAAGGCACTGACTTTAAGACAGGGACATTTTGAGAGATTACTAGATTTTTCACATTCTCGTGACAAGGTGTTAAATATAACGTTACAGAGAAGCCATTGCAGATATGACTTTCTTGCACTCACATGATGAGTTGACACTCACAAGGTTTCATGTCGTACGCAATCTTCAGACAGTGATTGGATCAGATCAAATTGAATCAGTTGTCATAAGATCAAACCCTGGGATCACACACTTTGTAAAACTCTTGAGGGGGCACTTCAAAATTCAACCGACAGTTGACCGTACAGCCCTGAACCACCAGTTCTTGACGGTTGCTATTGTTCTGGACAATTAATGGCATCACAAGTTTTGGGCGGTCAGCAGCCGGTTGAGTTTTGAAGCGGCCCCTGAGTAACAACTTGTTCCAAGTTATACACTTTGTAAAGTTAGATCTAAATAAATTCTACTAACTTACCCAAACTTTTCTGGCCCGGATTCTTTGCAAAGTTAAATGTAAATTGATAGAAATCCTTAAATTTAATTGGGTCTCTCAGCTCACCCTCAAGTGACGGTAATTTGCTCTTTAATTTTTCTAGTGAATCACACCTGAAAAGATAATAAGTATAAACAAATACAAAATAGCTGACCAGTAGATACGTTAACATCCAACTAAGCATCAGATTTATGGTGATATAAATAACCATCTATAATTGACATACTCCCGCTGTTGATGGGGTAAATCCACAGAATCGGACGGGGAACGGAACTCAGAGCGAGAGCAAGTAGTGTATTTATCATACTTGGCCTCATTCTGAGTTCGGATTCCCCGTCCGGTTCTGTGGATTTCCCCCATCAACGGCGGGAGTATGTCAATTATAGATATGGTCTATACCTCCCATCTCTACAACCGTGGCACAGAGTAGAGCCCAGTTTGCTGGTCACTGCTTTCGAGCCAAGGATCAAATCATATTACAGACCTTCTTTGGAGACTCCCATGTCCAAATAGAGGCTGCAAGGTTGGCATGATTTAAATCAATTGATTTAAATCATGATTTAAATCGCGATTTAAATCAAATGATTTTTTTTTAAAAATCATTGATTTAAATCAAGATTTTAGTGCTTCTTAATTTTTTCACTTTGTTATCAGAATTTTCAATATTTTTTCCCCTGCATTCATACATCTTATAGTTTTGCTCATTTCCAATGTAAATTTGGCCCAAACACCCTGACCAAGGTAGAATTTCAGCATTACAACTTGATTTATTCAGTCAGGCAAATGTGTTAAATAATTCACGCAGCAAAATTCACATGGGCTATTCCGTAATTAGGTCAACCATTTTTCAAAATCGTCAAAAATTAAACATCGTTCAAATAACGCCATTTATGTCTCAAATTAAAGGTTATAGCATATAGTCAAATGAATTGATATTTAAATTTGCTTTAGAATCGGGTTTTTCAAGA
>JXSR01S051435.1:9939-22530 GCA_000969725.1 Ophiothrix spiculata
TTGAATGGTTTTGTATGATTTTACACTGTTAGGGTTAAGTAGGCGGTCGATACGCAGGCGAGACTACTGGTTCGCGAACCATCTTGTTCTAGAAAAATTGGGTGCTTTCTTTGCAAAATTTTCAGAAATACAGCCAATTTTGCAAATTGGGCGCATTGGGTCTGTGACGAAAACCCACCCATCAATATACCAAAAATTACAAAAATGCACCCAAAACCTTTGAGCACCCCTGTATACCATTTGTCAGTAAGAACCCCCCCCCCAAAAAAAAATTGTCATGTTTTGCCAAAAATGGTACCAATTTTTGACAATATCTCAAAAACCATACATATATGTATACTCTACCGAGTGAGTCAAAAAAACTGCAATAGTTAAATGAAACCCATATTTTAAGAACAAGAGATATCATGAACATGAAATGTATATATATCTAAATTGATCATATAGATTTACCTTTAAAATGGGGAAAGAATGGGGAAAATTGATAAAGGCGTCGAAGAGACATGTGTACTTATTTGAATAGGAAGGCATAAAAACAGTTCTGTCCAAATGTCGTGCATATCTTTTATTAATGGAGGACACAATTATTTTCTCTTTTGTGTTTTGGGTGTCTTTAAAAGGGCCGTTTGAGCTTGGTGGTCCTGAATATTCAATTTTCGGTTGAACGTGGACAGGGACATATGTGGCTGGGGATTTCTTCGCTGCCTTATTTCTGGATCCCTTGCAAATGACGAGCGGGGTCGACGTTTCTCCTGCTTTTTGCCGTTCGCGGTCTTCCAGGTCTCTCTTTCTTTAGGTTATGGACTGTTCCTGTTCTTTTGAATTAGGCCTAAATTCCATAGATGGCGGATGCACATCACGCGATGGAGGGAATGCACCCTGTTTGAATCTCCGTTTAATTTCTGCATGAGATTTGGTGGTAAAAGAAACCTCAGCAATAAGAGCACGTTGCTTGTTTGTAAACTGATCTTGAGGCATTTTGAACAGTGACTGATTAATAAGCCCTCTCTTCTAAGACAGTATACTCAAACATGTCATTTTGCACTTGAAAAAATGCGTAAGTTATCTTTTATATGTAAATAATTAATAGATTAAGAAGAGATTTTTACTAGAGCAATGTAATCGGTTTATTCAAGAGGTGTTGGCAAGAAATTAAATTCAATATTGGTACTTACTCGTATGACGAGGTATGCTCATTTCTAGACAGAACTGTTTTCATACCTATTATTCAAATTATTAAAGGATATCTTCGCAATGCCTTTATCGATTTTCACAATTCTTTCACCGTTTGAAAGCTTAATTCATGACCTATTTAGAAATTAATATTATTTGTTCGAAATTACTTTTGTTCTTACAATATGGCTTCCATCTAATTATTGCAGTTTTTTTGACTCGTGTGGTACATCATCCATGTATATTGTTCAAAATAACTGATGTGGGAATGCTAAATCACTCTTCAATTCAAATCTTTTTTTCTCCTCAGAAATGTATATTTTTTTCCATTTATTGGGTGCTCGAAACATCTACCTATATCCTCTCTTCCATACCTCATTAGAATGATGAAATTTTCTTGATTTTGTTTTGTTTTGTTAGGTGTAGGAAAAGCCTACAGCCTTTACAAACGCTTAGTCAGTCTCATCACATACCGGTCTAAAGTGATATATTTGCATATCGGTATTTAATGTTTTCAAATACTGATCTATATTACTTTGGTATCATATATGTTGGTGAAACAAGTACGATCGGAAACGTCTCGGTAGCTGCGGGACCTCCCACTCCCCGACATTATGTTTTCAAATGACCTTGGACCCCAAGTGACAAAAACTTTGAAATCGGACAAAGTTGAAAATTTAATTCTTTTGACCCTAGGGGAATGGTCTGACGATGAAGTGACACTTTTGATCGCTGGTCCAAGACAACCAATTTTACACCTTCATCTTTGAAATCGGACAAAGTTGGACATTTTACATTTCTTTAAAACTTTGACCCAAAGGGAAAGGTCGGACAACTGGGTCACCATTGGTACTTTTATCGCTCGCCCAAGACGGAACAATTTGACACCTCAACCTTTGAAATCGGACAAAGTTGAAAATTTGACCCTAAGGGAAATGTCGGACGATGGGGTCACCGTTGATACTTTTGATTGCTGATCCAAGACGAACAATTTGACACCTTTACAGATCTTTGAAATCGGACAAAGTTGAAAATTTGCCCATTCCTTTGACCTCTGACCCCAAGGGAAAGGTCGGACGACAGGGTCCCCATTACAATTTAATCTCTGGTCCAAGATGAACAATTTGACACCTTAACCTTTGAAATCGGACAAAGTTGAAAATTTGACCCCAAGGGAAAGGTCGGACAATGGGGTCACATATTGACACTTTTGATCGCAGGTCCAAGACAAACAATTTAACACCTTAACCTTTGAAATCGGACAAAGTTGAAAATTTGACCCCAAGGGGAAAGTTCGGAAAATGGGGTCACCATTAACAATTTAAAGGTGTGTGTTCCGATCACTTTCACTCACAAAATCAAATTGGGGATTTTGATACCACATGAAAGAGCATATTTTTCTCATAACCCCTACAAATGTATAAATTTTCACGCCTATATTATGTTTCGTTGAAGAGATATGGTCAAAAATGTGCTGAATTAATGGTATATTTTGTTAACAAAATAAATATCCTATAGGTTTCTATATGAGCCACTCTCAGACACATTTTTGCCTGTAGCAATAATTTTGCTCAAGGTATGCAAATGAAACTTTACAATTTGTTTTATGAAGGTGATGACCCTTCATTCAAATACGGAAAAAAGAGTATGTAAAATGTGTCACCAGATCGAAATACCTACCTTCAGGGATGTAAGTTTTCTGCACTTTTGCAGCCTAATTTTGCAATTTTCTTTCACTTTCTGTAAAACAATATACAGTGTTTATGCTATTCATAGCATATTTTGTAAATTTTCTGCAATTTTTACACTCATCAACTTACATCCCTGTTCCTTTAATCGCTGGTCCAAGATGAACAACTTGACACCTTAACCTTTGAAATCGGACAAAGTTGAAAATTTGACCTTTGTTTTGACCACTGACCCCAAGAGAAAGGTCGGACGTGGGGTCACCATTGACAGTTTTAATCGCTGGTCCAAGACAAACAATTTTACACCTTCATCTTTGAAATCGGACAAACGGTTCAGGAGATACGCATTTTTTACGGACGGACGGATAGAGGGACATTGTGACTTATAGAGCTGCTTCTGGCAGCTAAAAATTGATAAAACCTCAAAATGAGCTTATATCAAATCAAGAAAACTGCTCGAATGAAATATGTCTTAGACTCTTTAGAGATCAAAAAAACTGATCAGGTAATAAAGATCGGTATGTCGCGCCTTTACCGATTTTGTAATATATACCGGTATGTGAGATGTTCTCTACACATTGTAGGCCTTGATAGTCAGCTGCAGATTGCTAAAAAATTTTAAAGTTGCAGTAAGATTTGGGCACTCAAGTAGTCATTCATGTAGATCTTTAATAGAGTAAGGTTTATATTTTGGCACGAATCTGCTCCAAGGCAATGTGGTTTGTATCAAATAACATGAATGTAGGCCAATGTAAACTGATTACACTTTTGCCCCATGTAGGTATCCGGAATAAATCACATTGACCCACTTAATGTTACTAGAGGATATTAAAATGTTTGAAATGTTGTAAGTTTGTGAATGTAAGCATATTTGCAATCTGTAGATAATTTAATTCGAGGGTGTTCAGTTCCATAAATTCAACCCCACCTTCTTCCTGGAAGACTGCTTCATAAAATGACTACAAAATTAATAAAGCTATATAATAAATGGGCTTGGCATAAGTGTGTTTAGGCATACAGCATGAAAACAAGACTTATTTTGGTAATAGTTGAAAGTAGAATTTATGCATGATATGCTAGTCAGAATACACAGATGCAGAGTTTATCCAAGGCTTACCAAGAGACTGTCAAAATGTCTGTCTACAAATTTCACGACAATGATGCTGAAATACCTGGGACAAAAACCTCAATGGATACTCAGACAATCACTGTGTGCTACTTCCATGGGACAAGGAATGCTTGAGGGATATGCAACATGTGCCACAAATGATCATAGTACAAATTCAAACCATCATTCAGGCAATGCAAATTTGTAATCCTTTCATGCTTTGCATCATATCCACAAATCTTTTTCCAAAAACACACTTAGCAAAACATGCAACTCAAACTAATTGCTCAAAATTTTGACATTTCATTTCTCCCATCTTCCATGAAGTGTGTGATTTTGGCAGTCTCTCGTGAATATACCTTGTGAATATATTGACAAACTTTGTTTTTATTTTTTATGCTATATATCAGTCCGGTCCGACCCGGCCCAGTCCGACTGCCTAAACAGGCAATATTTCCTGTGCTGGCAATATTGCCTGCGCCGGCAACATCATATCCCACAATGCATTGGTGTGATTCAAATTATCTGTCTGTATTTGCTTTGTTTTTAGCACATAACTAACGAATTTCACAATTTTTCTTTGTTTTCTTAATGTATTAAATTAGTGGTGGGTTATACAGGAGTCAAAAAATGTTTCAAATCACTTAGGGTAAAAGCTCATTTGATGCAGTATGATCTCCTGATCATTTTGACACCTTTTTTTTTATTGAAATCGGCCAATTAATGAGACAGTGGGGGCCGAAAAACCAATTTTGAGGAGGTGGGGTCTGAAAATGTGAAATTTGACCATTGCTGGAATTCTATAACATATTTTAACCATGTTGAGGTCAAGGAATCCATTTTTCACATTCTTGACAGAATTGGATTTTTTGTTTTCGTAAAATCCGCCATTTTATGCAAATTTAAGCCACGAGGGCGCTTTGCTAGCCACGTCTTAGCGTTACTCATTTTGAAACATTTTTCGAGGTAGAATTGAAGATAAACATTCCCTTATTATATTCTAAAAGTTTCAGCATGTTGCTTTGGTTTGTTTGCTGGTGTTACCATTTTATTACTTTTGAAAACGTCTCCATTGAAAACACAGGGAACAAAAGTTTGTTGACCCACACACAAACCTATGGCACAAAATTGC
The DNA here is from genome assembly GCA_000969725.1 of Ophiothrix spiculata. Taxonomy (NCBI): domain Eukaryota; kingdom Metazoa; phylum Echinodermata; class Ophiuroidea; order Amphilepidida; family Ophiotrichidae; genus Ophiothrix; species Ophiothrix spiculata. The sequence continues at coordinate 15,041 of JXSR01S051435.1, forward strand.
GTAGTTCTATGTTTCACTTAAATTGGTGCCAGTACCAAACTGTTTTGTTTAGAGAGCTCAAATTTGCTGAGCAGATACTATCAATGATTATCTATTGTTTGACATTCAAATTATCGCAATCGGAATGTCCATGTTTGTTTTATTGGCAAAAGCGCCCTCATAGCCTAATTTGACCTAAAATGGTTGTTTTTACGCACGCGAAAATTCTGATGGGCGATTCTTCAGAAAGTGGTCCCAAATGTGGCAAAATGAAATAAACAGCGGGTGATTTTCATGATTATTTTTGTTTTCTACAATGACCAAATATTCAATATCAGCCTTAGTTCCCTTCTGATATTTGTGTTTTCAATCTGTTTTGAAGGCTACATTAACATATATGAATAAATTAAAGCTAAATTCGGTGTTTTTACCCAATTTTGAAGCCTTTCTTATAACTTATGTTGAATGAATCGGTTATGTTAACATTTATTATGATAAGTATAGACCTTGATTAACACATATTCACAGAAATAAAAAATCACAAATTTTGTTTATTATATAATACAGCCCAATTATGCTAATCACCTTGTCATGTCACAAACGTCACAAAAACGTTGCAAAATTCTTTTTTCATGTACACCAGGGGGTTCAATTAGAATGAGCTTCCATATGCAAAGGTAACATGTTACAGGTATACCCCAATGTGAAGTTTCATCAAATTTGACCATCTTTTTAGTTAATTAGTACAGCAAAAATAATATGTCACAAACGTCACGAAAACCTTGCATAGGCATACGTGTATATCATAAGTTGTACTTTTTTTTACTTACATATTTTTAATATTACAACATTTATAAAGCTTTCAACAGGTGGAAAGGGGGTACTCACTGTAAGGGAAAAGGGTGTGTAGCCCTGAAAACACATTTTCAAGCTAGCTCAGCAGTTCAGCATGACCCCTATCGCAGCATGATTTAGTTCTGTAAGACCCCTTTTCAATTTTCCAGAATGTGTCTTGTTAGAGCATAACTTTACCAAAGTTTCCTTTCCAAAGCCTCAAATTTGTCTGAAATGCTATTCTTTAAGCCCTTTCCCCCTAAAAAGACGTTTTCAAGCCCTTATTTGTTCCAAAGAACCAGTTTTTTAAGCATGTTTTAACACTAACATGCTTAAAAGCCCTATGTTTGGTGCCTATACCTACTCCCCCCCCCCCCCCCCCCCCTCCCCCTGCTCTTTAAGCTCCGTACACGGCACACATATTATACCAAGGTGAAAGTTGAGTACCCCCACACAAAAACACGAAAGCTTGGTGGCAATTATTTTAATATTTTCAGAATAGTAGATATTGACCATGTGGCCCCTAGAATGAGGAAAATTTTAAGGGGTCTGCAATCTTAACAGGGCCCCCTGAAGGGACACTTAATACAAAACTGATCACGGGTAATGTGCCTCCAACATATGATAACAAAATCAGGCTAGAGGGTATCGACATGGAACCTTTTCCTTTGCAAAATATGGTATTTTGATGGGTCAATTTTTTCATATTTTCTGAAATTTGCACCAAAATGACGCAAAATCTGGACATTTTTATCATTTTTTTAAGTAAACCGGATAATTTGCATTATTTGACTCAAAATTTGGGCGATTTTGTATATGAATGGGTCTCGTTTTCTCGAAAATTGGTATGAGTTGTACTTCAAATTTCTCAGCAACACACCCCTACCAAAACCAATGTTGAGTCCCCCCGGGAACAGTGCCCTATTCTCCAGGTATTTTATCGCCATCCATATCAATACTTCTGTATATTATTTGATACTAAGCAGTAATTTGGAAATATTTACCTAAAATGTCACAAACGTCACGAAACGTTGCATCAAAAAAGGTTTTACCAGAGGATAATCCCTGCGGCAATTGACTTTTGGGGATGGGAGGTTAATCGTAAGTATTTTCTTCATCTTCTGTCCAAAGGAGAAGATATAAAACAGTCACACTTCACAGAATTTCTCGTATATGGTCTCATGGAGCAAGAACCCAGCTTTCTCTGATGTCACAAACGTCACGAAACGTTGCATGGCCTTTATTCTTGAACTTGAGAAGATTTTCATTTTTTGAAGGTATGGTTGAATAGACTATGTTAACAACATCCTGGAACAACCAGCAAAAGAATAAATTTTTACAGATTTTGTAAGCTATGAACAATAAAAACCGAAATTTACCTTGATTTTGGTCACAAACGTCACGAAATAGTTGCCCTGATGTTGACAAAACTTGTACAAATGGATTCTTTGACCTCAAAAACATAAGTATACACCCCAACATTGCTTAATTATGGTATAGAATTTAAGCAATGGTCACATTTCACATTTTCAGACCCCCCTCTGACCCCCCTCCTCGAAAATGGTTTTTCGGCCTGCACTGTCTCATTTTTTGGCCGATTTCAATAAAAAAGGTGTCACAATGATCAGGAAATCATACTGCATCAAATGAGCTTTTACCCTAAGTGATTTGATTGAAACATCACCATTTTATAACCCACCACTAATTAAATGTTGTCGACTATTTTCAAACATTTTTGAGTATTATTTTATTATTTCCGGTATTTAATTTGAAATTTTGAAAAAAACGTTAAAAATCTATTGTTATTAAAATTCAACTTTCTCCCGGTCAAATTATTTTTTGCTTGGTGAAAAAAATTGAATTTGTATTTAGTTTGATCACACAAAAGTACAATTCCAACTGAACTTTTATAAAGTTGCTAGGGAGTAAATTAGGGTAAGGTTGTTGAATTCGACATAGTTGACAAATATGATGTTGCCTGGCCAAGCAACGCCACATTGGGAAATATTACCTGTTCAGGCAGACGGACCGGACTGTATGTTGAACCCACATCATTTACTTTCATATCTTTTTTTCCCTATAGGCCTAAAAGTCTTTGTTACTCTTTAATATTGTCTTTGGCTTTGGTTTTTCCTCACAAATGATACAACTTTTGCACTTTTTGTAGAGATTGTGCACCATGACTATACAACTTCTAAGTGACCTATTTGTCAGAATCTGTTTGAGTTACAAAGTCAATATATCAATTACAGAGTGTCAGTAGGTGTTAACACCAGGGAGTTGGAACATAACCCCAGTAATCCCCTGTCAAAATAAATCACATGACACAGTTTGTCACTCACTATATGGCTTTGTGGAAGCTAGACACTGCACTTTCTGTGTTTAGCTTCTTATCAGCTACAGATTTCTACTAAAGCTACTATAAAAGGCAGGATTCTCAAACAGGTGTACATCTGTAGATATTTATCCGTACATGGATGTGAGGTGTTATAGATCTCTACACTAGGGGTTCTCAACTAGTTCTTACAATGCGCCACAAGCTATTAAATATTGTAGGGTTAAAGGGACTAGCCTAGATCCCACTTAAAAACTAGAATTAAAAACTTTTGGAAATGCTCTAAATAAAGCTTAAAAGTATAGTAAAATCCAAAAAAGTGCAAAAATTTACAGACGAATGGCTCAAATTGAGAGATAATTAATTTGCAATATATCATTCTTTGACCAGTGTGGCTATCCTATGTTTCCTAAATCCTAAATTTGTACCTGAGATGGATTTACCAGATCTATAAAAGATCAAACAAAGCTCCTGGAGATAATTAAAAGAGAAACAATTTCATCAAAAATAATTTGTTTTGCCATCACAGGTGTAGAAACAAGATCTTTTTAAGTTTCCAAATAATAGAAACACTGTTTTCATACCACCTTGGCCCCCACAAGCCCCCACAAGGAAAAATCCTGGACACGCCAGTGGGCTGAGTGGTAAAAATCATTGAAAACAAGCTGATTTTACGCAATTTTTACAATCTTGCAGAGAGGGAGGGCTTCCTACTAGTTTGTAGGATTTTCAATATAGTATTGCTTTAGCACTTATTTTCGAGGGCGCTCTTCAAATTTGTTTTGCCCATAAAATCGTAACCGAATAACTTTTTTTCAAATTTTATTTCAGGAATGTATTTGTACTTTCAAACTGCAAATATGAGCCAAATTTTATTGAAAAATTCCACTGGGAAGTGAGTTTTCAAATTTTTGGTGGGAAAATTTTGATGCGACACAGAACATTTTGTTTTGGCCGCCATTTTGAAATGGTATGTCCGATTTTTAAAGTTTTTTCTTTGTTTTAGTTCTTTTGAAGTACTTTACCTGTGACCAAAGTTTAAACGTAAAATTCCTTCGCTAAAGCGCTTTTCCGGGGTTGGGTCCATATGGACCCCCCTTGACCACTAACGGGCATGTGGAGGATTTTGACCACTTTAGTGTTAATGCAAAAATCTTGAAATTTCTGTGGAAAGAAGTTTTTGAGAGAGAACTTGTTCAATGCCCTTTGAAGAGAAAAATCATATATAAGTTAATGTTTATTTTGATATTGATGTGCAAATAAACATGATAAATGCTACAAATGTGCAAATAAATCCATTTGATTGAACTTGAAAAGTGACAGCATGTGTGACCCATGGTGAAATACTACTATGCTTCATCCAATCAATGCCATAATTTATTGTAAAATTAGTTCAAGACAAGAACACATGTCTAGGGAATTTGTTTGCTCAGTGAACTTGATTCCCTAACCACCACTTGTCATGCCTGATCACAGACAAAGTTCATGACCATGGTTAGACTTGCTCCAAGTCTCTGTTGTCCTGTACTCTCTTCAAAATATTCAGTTTTCTGTGAAAGTTATATTTCCACTGTCCATGCTTAAATATGCTATTTTTAAAACAGTTGCACAGGTATCCAATATAGGCCTACTTTAATTCTCACAGTCTCAAATTGTAGCGGAGAACCAAAAAATCATCACTGTTTGCATTTAAAGTTTCTTCTACCTTTTTTTTTTTTGGTATTTAACAATGGACCATAGAACCTCAACCTACCCTGACCATAACATATAACTCATACTAGAAACGAGATTTGTATGAATTTGGCTGGCTCTCAGAATTACCTAACCTACTTTTACATTAAAAATAGTGAAGAGAATTAACTACCAGGAATATTTTTCAACACAGTATGACCTTTATCGTCGAACTGGTGAAAGTAAACAAGTCTCCCTACATGTACAGGTGGTGATACAATGGCGACTAGCGTTACACGTATTTTCTATGGTAGGTTCGCGGTATCTTAATATTGCAATTTAGAGTCATTTGAATTGTGGGATTGGCTTCCAGACTGCTGTTCCTGACCATGGCCTGACAGAGGACATAAAGTAGTTGAAGTTCATTACTCCAAAATTAGACCATAAGTCCAACCACATTAAATTCCCCTAGGTGAACTTGCAAATAAATGTTGTTAGCAAGCAAATGTATTATGTGACTGTTACTACATATTATGAACTGTTTGACTACAGACAAAGGATCTTCTGTCCAGGGTGTCTACTAGCTTATCTATATTTCCTCCAAGCAACTACATTCAGAGGGAGGTATAACCATTGATTTACTGTATATCATATACATTGGGAAGTGAGAATAATTAAAGAAATGGGAAGCAGGCCTTGCATGTATTGGATATTGGAATAGGTGATACAGCCTCACGCCTTGGAGCAAGGCTAGACCATGGTGTGCAGATATTCTATTTTTACAACACAAGTCACCCCAATGTCAATATACACACAAGGTGAAATTGCAAGCCAAAGAACTGTGTCTGAAGGTATGAGGCTGCCAAAGCCAAATGTAGGGTATTGAATGAACCCTGCTTTTCCAGGCAATTATGGGTTTTATTTGGCAGATAATTAGGGTTGTGTTGAATGAAATACATATTATGAGATGTGTTAACAGGCGCAAATGTTAACCAACTTTGTAGTTTCACAAAATCCATGAATATCAACACTGCAATATGAGAATTAAATTCCACAGACAAACACTCTTTAAAAAAAAAACATTTTAGGGTTACACAAGCTTTAACAGACAGACAAAGCACACGTACCTTAGGGGTGGGGTGGCTGTAAACATTTTTATTGGTGTGCCCAGGGGGTGGCTTCGGGGGCTGAAGTCGCCCTCTCCCCTGCAAGATTGTAAAAATCATGTAAAATTGTTCTTTTTGATTGAAACCAAGCTTTTGCAAACTCTACCTTTTTTCCAGATTTTTGCAATTTTTATACCCTTTCCAGTGAACTCGAATGGCACATTACTTGGTACCAAGTAAGCTAAGCTTATCTTCTACAGGACTCGAAGTTGTTTTTAGATTCAGTTTTGAATGCAGGAGGAAGAACAAAGTTCCCGGAGTAAAACCTGCAGAAGTGAGCATGGACTGAAAACCAAATGCACATAAAGCGCCGGGCGCGGGACTCGAACCTGGGACCTCATTGGTACAAGGCGAGGGAACTACCGCTGCGCCAACCCGCTGCCCCGAAAAAATTACCCTTTTTACTCGTTTTATACTTGTAATGACAGTGCATGGGCTTCACTAACTTTCACACCTGAAGTCGTTAAAAAAAGGTGTCTTGTGCAGAGCCCGCAGACCATTCATGTAAAGTATAATTTGTATGTTTCCGTTGCTGGCAGGGAGTCAGATCTCAGACTGAGACCAGGATTGCACTAAGTGCCTGGTTAGGTGAATCTATAGATATTGTATCTGAGTGTCTGTTAGTCAACATTTATTACGTATCAAAATTTTTTAGTCACATTCTGAGTTTTGTTGACCCGGGACCGAAATGTGCCAATCATATCATGGTCTGCATGTTGAAATATTTGTATTGATGGTATATAACTAATATAATACTCAACAACAGGCATTAAATTTTTCTCAATATAAAACAAAACAATTCCTCTTTTAATAATAAAACAGTCCAAATATTCAAACAACATTTTTTCTTAATTTGCGTAAAGTCTGTTTGTTTGTTCGTTTGTTTTCAGTTATATGGCCACTGGGAGCCCCTACATAACGGAAACCAAAGAAATGATTTATCAAGAGCAAATATGCGATTCTACCACAAGTATGCCAACTTGTTTTCGTCGTCTACTTTCTGGTGGCTTCATTGGCTCTTACAGTTGGGGTATAAGCGCCCTCTAGAGATGGCTGATTTGGGGTGCTTACCCAAGAGGCACTGCTCAAGAAGAAATAAGGATATGTTTTGCAAAGCTTTGAATGAAGAAAAGGTAATGTGTTCCAGACAAAAAAAAATGGCAAAGTCTAGTACAGTAGTCAAAGATTGTGTATCTACCTGAGAGTGTCCATTAACCCTAACCCTGGCACATCAAAGTGCATAGAATCCTAAACCACACAGAAAAACAGGCAAGCTATTCAGTCCTAGCCCATACAGCAAAACATGCAAGGTTTGTGTGTGAGTCATCATTCATGCATGAACTTGAACCTGCAAAGACTGTGCTTGTAATTCTACACCATGCAGTTCAGTATTCAATGCTGTACGCTTAGAAATTTGATTGTAGTGTCATTGTTTGGTCCTGTAGGGATAGGTTTTTAAAACACATGTATTTCACCAGAGGGATGGCTAATTTAATGTTCTTCCG
>JXSR01S051435.1:27464-39474 GCA_000969725.1 Ophiothrix spiculata
CTGTGTGCTGCATTACGGGGTCTCTTCCTACAAAATCACCACCAGATAGTGGCAATAGAAGGCATACATCTAGCTGCTGAAGTGCAGGTAAGATCCCACGGACTTTGTCCTGGTGATTGTAATGTTTCTGTGTGCTGCTTTATGGGGTCACTTTTCTTACAAAATCACTAATAGATAGTGGCAATAGAAGGCATACATGCATCTGGCAGCTGAAGTCCAGGTAAGATCCCATGGACTTCATCCTGGTGATTGTGATTTTTCTGTGTGCCGCTGTGCGGGTTTTTTTACTACAAAATCACCATCAGATAGTGGATCAGCTATATGACCTAGAGTTTTGCGAACCCAATTCAACCGTTTCATGCATGCTTCATGGTCTAATCGTTTGTTTGTTGCATGTTTGGTTGTATTTGATTCAGAATTTATGCAACCCTGCCATATGGCCACAGGTCTGCAATGTCATTACCAAAGTATCCTGTTTAGAAACCCGCAAGGCCAAATGTTATCTTGCTGAGTTGCAATAACATAAAATGTGTTTAATTATTCATATCATACTGTGAGTAGAACTTATCCTAGAGGCATTTTTTGGAGAGGTGAGATTCTGATGCTCCAGTGAGTTTTATCATCAGGTTTTTACACCTCGGCTGTGTTCACATAATAGCCATGACTAGTCATGACTGGCTCTAGAGCAAGATAACTTAACTTTGCGTTCACACTGGGACACTACTTGCGCTTTAAAACTAGTGATGCATCACTTTTGGTCACGAGTGAGACACTTTCTATAATTGCGTTCACACTTCGAATTTGCTTGTGAGCGACTCACAAGGAAGAATATAGTCAATTTTTTCTTTGTGAACACACTCTTGTTTCTTATAATGGTGGTTATTTTGTTTCTTGTTTCTGACATTTTCCTTGCAGTCAGCTGTATATGAAAAGTCCCTATGCCTTTCAAGTTGGAGTATGAATGGTGGACATATGACCGTAGGACAGATAACCAACCACATGTCAACGGATGCCAGAAACCTGATCAATCTGTCGGAATATATGCATTACTTGTGGTCTGTGCCTTTCCAGGTAATTCAAAACCTATAGGCCTAACAATATAACAAACCACAAATACCATAAACCTCATCAGCTTGTCAAGAGTACATGCATACTTGTGGTCTGTCCTTCCCAGGTAATAATTCAAAACTTATGACATTATATCAAACCACAAGTCAATGGATGCAGGAAACTTCCCCAACTTGTCAGAGAACATACATTACTTTGTCAAGAAAGTCATATCTGCAATGGCTGCCTATTTAATACCTATAGTCCGTCCAACACAGGATGGAACATGTTTACCATTGATTATAATGGTAAACCATGTTCCATCTTAGTCACTAGAATGTAAAAAATCCCTCAAATTTCTCTGTCATATGTCAATGGCTCTTGAAATGGTTCTTCAGGCGACACCGTCACCTGAAGAACCATTTCTTGAAATGGTTCTTCGGGTGACACCTCACCTGAAGAACCATTTCAAATGCCACTGACCCAAGACTAGAGATTATACAGTGTGCAATTCAAATTAATGACAAATGGCAGCTATTGCAGATACGACTTTCTTGCACTCACATGGCGACTTGTGGTCTGTGCCTTGCAAGATGAGAATTCAGATTTTTGTGACACTAACAAACCACCTGCCAACAGATGCCATATCAACTTTTTAGAATATATGAGGGGTGCTCTGGCAAAATGAGCAGAAAGTCGCGAGTTTCAAAATTTAGTTGATGGCATATTTTAATTGTCTATAATCTCAGCTTTCAAATGGTATATGTCGCACTTTCTTTCGTCATTTTAGATATCAAAATACAAATCTGGCAATAGATATTAGCTGCAAATCGATTTTAAAATGTCTGATCACTATATAGTGCATGATAACAAAATGTAATCAATTAAACGTGATTAGTTGCACTTCCCGGCATAATTGACCTTTAATAAAACTCAAGACATAGTTAAACACTTATGCATGGAGTTGTTTTTATGTAACAAAATGAAATTTGACCTTTTCAACCATATTTTTACTTTAGAAGCCATTTATTCAAAATCTTCATTCGCGACTTTACGCTTATTTTCCCCAGAGCAACCCACATATATGTTAATGAAAAAAAAAAAGTGATGAAGCATTTTCAAGCAAAAGAATAACAAATTTCATATGTCCTAACTTTAGCACTTAGCCCATATTATACTCTCAAATTTTGCCTATTTGTTTTGTCAGATAGCTGTAATCATGTGGCTGCTCTACCATTATCTAGGAGGCTCAGCCTTAGTTGGGGCTAGTATGTTCCTCTTGGCAACACCAATACAGTTTGTTTTAGCTGGTATGCAAGCAAAAATACAAAAATCAGCACTGGTAAGTCATGAAGTCTTGGTGGAATTTAAAGAAAATGTGAAATATAAAAACTTGCTCAACTAAACAGTGAAATTTTTAATTTACCTTTTGATTTTATATGATGTATAATATCAGTACTTTTTGTCACACACAGAGCTGACTCTTAGGAAACAAAAGCTCCATTATTGTCGCTTTGCAGCTCTGTCACTTGCTTCGTTTCACACTTTTGTCGCTTTGTCGCTTCATGTCGCTCTGAAAGTTGAATTCATTTAAACTCGAAAAATCTTGCTGTGCGACAAAATTTTGCCAATATCGACAACCGGAAGCGGTAAGTTTTTGCAAAAAATATACATCACGCAGCGACAAAGCTACAAAACTACACGAGTATGAAAGCAGCATTAGAAATGCAGACTTGGTGCATGACACAAAATGCATACTCTGTCTATGCATTAAATGAAGATTTACTCGATCTGCTTATGCACCACAGTGAGAATATATTATTTCCAAGCTCAGCTATCGAGCCAATTTCCAAACAAATTCAGAGTTACATTCTGCTTCATAACTGGGCAAGCACCGATTCTTGTCTGTATTTTTTTTTATTGATTATTTTACACTCACTATGTATCTGTTTCCAGCCATATCTATTGTGATTTCTATTTTGTAGAGTGTGTTACATGTATCCAAGAATGTAACAATAAATCACACCATGAGCAAATGGCAACCACTGAGATGGCGGGCTAATCCCACAGCATTAACACTTAAGTGGTCCATATGGACCCAACATTTGGTGTTTGCGCATTAGCGCAAAAACGCAAAGTAATTTTTCATCGCCCTTCTATGTTTTGTCTAACTTACTATACACTTCACTTGGTGGCAAAAAAATCAAATCGACCCACCCCTTCCCATGCTAATTAGCATAAATAAGCATTTTCAAGGGCGCTCTTCAAATTTGTTTTGCCCATAAGATCGTAACCGAACATCTTTTTTTCAAATTGTATTTCAGGAATGTATTTCTACTTACATACTACAAATATGAGACAAATTTTATCGAAAAATACCACTGGAAAGTGAGTTTTCAATTTTTTGGCGGGAAAATGTTGATGCGACACAACAAATTTTCTTTTGGCTGCCATTTTGAAACGGTTTGTCCAATTTTTTTCTTTTTTTTTAGTTCTTTTGAAGTACTTTACCTGTGAACAGAGTTTCAACATAAAATTTCCTCACGAAAGTGCTTTTTTCGGTGTTGGGTCCATATGGACCCCCTCCCCTTGACCACTAACGGGCATGTGGCAGACCTTGACCACTTAAGTGTTAACTTAGTGGTCAAAAAGACTACCAATTCCCCTTTTTGACTTCCTTGACAATGTCACACAGTAAATAATGAATTCTTTTTGCAGTATCAGTTACCTGTTCTTAAATATTTCACAGCAAGCCAAAAGAAAGAAGGAAAGCATTCTTTAGGCTAATAGCCAAGGATATTCTAAGAAAGCCTCAATGAAGTTTATTTCCATTGGTGTCCTAGATCTTTCTTAAATGTTCAGTTTTAGTGCAGGAGGAAAACGGGAGGGCCCGGAGAAGAACCTGCGGAAGCGAGCATGGACTGAAAACCAAATGCACATAAAGCGCCGGGCGCGGGACTAGAACCCGGGACCTCATAGGTGCAAAGCGAGGCAAATACCGCTACACTAACCCGTTAATTCTAATTGATTTCGTAACTTTTAATTTCTCACCCCAGAAAGTTTCAGATGATCGCTTAAAGCAAACACACGAGTTGTTGCTAGGCATCAAGTTGATCAAGCTGTGTGGATGGGAGGAGGTATTCTTCAAAGCCATCAGTACTGTTCGTAAGAGTGAGATTGCACGCTTCAGTAAGGGCGCTCTTATACAAGCAGCAATGTGTAAGTAAACATATATCATTCCCATGAATTAAGTTTAACGTGCATGCAATGTGCGTACAATTTTACCGAATTTGATGTGCCTGTTTTTCATTGAAACGATATTGCTTTAATTGTGATGTTATCAAATTGTTTTGTTAAAGCTTAACCCAAATGTTTTAACAATAAAAAGTGCATGGCAATTTGAAATTTGTTGTCTTTTTGGCTGTGAACTGCCTGAATGAGTGCAGTAACTAGCTGAATGTAAAATCATGTAAGCTGTCATGTTGGCTCAATCAGTACTAATGCAATCACTTGAAGTGGGAAGATCTCAGAGTCAAAGGGCTGTATAAATTTAACCAAATTATTTTCTTGTAAGAAATGTGATTATCATAGATCACCATCATGCAGCCGTAAACTTTATTTTTTTGTAGGCAAGGCCAGATTCAAATTCAAAGGGCTGTATAAATTTGGCAAAATTATTTTCTTGTAAGAAATGTGATTATCATAGATCACCATCATGCAGCCGTAAACTATATTTTTATTATAGGCAAGGCCAGATTGGCACTTACCCGATATGCACTTAGATTGTAACTCTCTCCAGCAGCTACCCAATGTACTCATATCAACAAAGGAATCAAGATTAAATGCCTTGCCAAAGATTGGTATTTATTCAGAAATAAATGTGTAGAGGACCGATTAACAGGCCTTGAATTTTGAAAATACCTGGTGTGCTACAAATAGCACTTCTCAAGATACTAATGTGAGCTGTAGGTGTGCATTTTGTATTTGATTGTGTATAATTTTACCAGATTTAGATGTGCTGGAAATCGCACACCTCAAGATCATTTTAGGCATGTGATGGAGTGCTATCGGACTCACACGCCTCAAAAAAGGCCTGGATTAAAGAATTTTAATGGGGGAAGCATAAAATGGATCAAATGTCTAAATTTAATACTTTTGTTATAATTGATAGGGGATTTCAGATGTTCTGGAGATAATACATCACAGTTTATCTTATTTTGGTTGGTTCAAGAAATCACATATTTAAAAAGGGGGAATAGTTTTGAAGTATCTTGAATGACATGACAGAAATGTTTTTGAAAACACAACAATTTAAGTACAGATAAGGCATAGCATTGGCTTTGTATCAATCCCATCAGGTCCATAAAGCAAAGTGATTGTGTTTGATTCATAGATTTATAGGGGAGATACAAGGCACGCCGTGTTTTTGCTGATAGCTTGCTGATGATCAGGCATGAGATTTTCCAGCTTTTCAGCTGGTTCCAGCTTTTTTGGATGTCAAAATTTACGCAACTTTATTTATTTTCAGCCCGTTTTGAAGCATTTTTTACCAATTTTGCGCGCTTTTCCAGTGTTTCCAGCTTTTTTCAGGAGGATGTAATCTCATGCCTGGATGATGCATTGCACCTTGTCATAATGCGCGAATATTGAAACACGCACACACGCTTTACGTGCAGGTTGGCGTATCATTCGCGTAAAGTATTATTTGCGCAGGTTTCCCTCTACGCGTAACCAAGTCTCGGCACTGTCGGAGTTGATTTTGGCGGTAACCGAGTGGAACCGAATACCCCCAATTTGAGCTCCATGGCTGACGACGCCATTACACGGGCTGGTATACAAAGCCTGGTATCTCCCCTGTAAATCTATGGTTTGATTATAGTTTCCCCCTATCCCTTAACCATTTTGTGTGTTTCTACCTCTACAGTCTTTGTGATTAATGCAACCCCTGTGTTTGTTACACTTGTGGTAAGTGCTGCACTTCTTGCTCTCAATGTGTCAAAATGGTCTAGTTTTTGTGACATATTTAGGAAAATTCTTGCATACTTTGCAAATTTGGCTATATTTGTTTTTATCCATATATACATAGTGAAGGTAGGTTTGTGATTAGAAGCGGATTGTCAAACAAGGGACTGAAGGCATAAATTTTCAGGATTATGATTCAGAGGCGTAAGCCTCGATTTCCAATATGATTTTTTTACACTTTCCCCTACACTTACCAATTCCCACCTTAACTTTTTACCAAAACAATTCTTTGAGCTTTTAATTATAGTATTTTCAATTATTAAATTTCTCCGTTCGCGGGGTTTTTGGAGAACGACGCTTGTTGCTGCAGTGGTTTGCGTGAAAGTCGCACGCATTTACAGCGTGTGATTGGCCTAATTCCAGTGCTTGTGAAGCGCCGACGATCGCACGCGTTACGCTTGAGTTGAACGATGCAGTACGCAAGGAAATTTAATAGATGAAAACACTATAATACTTGCAGCCAAAGTGATTACTAAATTGCAGTGTGATTAGAAATAAATGATTGATTGATTATTTTTTCATGATTAGTATCATGTAATTCCTGGATTCAAATTAAAATTTCTGAAGTTTTCATAACCATGTGGAATCATGGCTAATACCTTCTAGAACGATAAAGTGCAGACATGCAAATTAACAGCTTTTCAGCTGATTTCATTTTTTTTTAAATATTTTGAATTTTTCAATTTTTTTAGCCTTTTCTTGCTAAATCAGCCTAATTTTAAGCAATTTTGTGCAAATGTTGCCCCTTTCAGTTTTTTTAAGGTCCAGTTTCATGCCGTAAAGTGTTTTAATTGATGCAAATAAAAGTGACACACAGAATATAGACTTTTTAACCCTTTGAGGCAAAGCTGAGTGAGTTTGTCAACATTGAACTTTGCAAGTGCACCCACTTGGTTTACAAGTGTATGTCTAGTTGTACCCATTACCATAAGTGCCACATAATGATGCTATAGAGGTGTTAGAACAGCTATATGTACTGCGGGGAAAATCAAGCTGGTGTTCTTGCAACATTACTCTGCCTTAAGGCCAACAAAATTGCAATTTGGTAATCTTGCTGTTCTTTGGTACATTTAAAGTTTACTAGCTAATGATCATGATGTTCAGTACATTTACTGTGGCTATACTTTGATTTCAGAGTTTTACATTGTACAGTGCTTGGAGTAACAAACCATTGACACCGGACATTGCATTCTCATCAGTAGCTCTTGTAAACCAGCTAGCACCACCAGTACTTTGTAAGTAGTTTAACAAACCATTGACGCCAGACATTGCATTCTCATTAGTAGCTCTTGTAAACCAGCTAGCACCACCAGTACTTTGTAAGTAGTTTAACAAACCATTGACGCCAGACATTGCATTCTCATCAGTAGCTCTTGTAAACCAGCTAGCACCACCAGTACTTTGTAAGTAGTTTTGTTTTACAAATTGAAGAGACGTGCCACATCAAAAGGTGCTAGTTTGCAGCCAAGTTTAGTGATGCAAGCAAATTTAACTTTGAAAATAAACAAAAAACCAACAAGATGATTTTACGACTTTGAGTCAGAGTTTGTCAATTTGTACCTTGTAATAGGCAGTATGCCTTGGGATTCAAGTCTATTAACCTTTCTAGAACTCACTAAAGACACATTCAGATTTTTTTTTTCATTTGCATTATATCCTAGTATGTTTATTGATTTTGTTATCAGGATTTGATTTCATCTGAGATGTGAAAACTGTTAAAATGAAATTCACAACAAGCTAATATCAAACTAGAATAAGGCAACTAGTATGTGATTTGATTTTAGACACTACAAAGACATTAACTAGGTGCCAGCAAGTTACGAGTATTTTTAACTTAAACGCCTCTGTTATTAGCATCTATGTCATGGGCATTACCAGGCTATTTCCGTAAAACGCATTTAGGACTCTCTGAGAGGCGCGGACGCAACACGTGCTAAATCAAAGATGGCAGCGCGCATGCACTGTGTCACTTTATAAATAGGTCTGTCATTTCCCAATCTTATATATTCCCTGGCATTACCCTTTTCATTTTGTTTGTTTGTTTGTTTGTTGCAGTGATTCCCATGGTTACCATGTATGTGGTTACAGCACATATCAGTACTAAACGTCTGCAGAAGTTTTTCATGGCAGATGAACTTCAATCTACTGGAAACAGAGCAGCTGGAAAACAGACAACACATTCAAACAGGGAGGTCAGTATTTAGACCAACAAAATTGTTTAATCTTTTTGTTATATTTTCTGTCCTTAAAAATGGAAACAAATACAAACAAAAAAAGACTTTGCTTTGAACAAAGGATTTTTTTATTTTGCAAAACCAATGAAACTAAGTTTTCTGCTAAATTATTTCTTTTTACAAAATGATGAGTTAATATGTGACCCGTCATATCGAAAGGTACCTTAAGGTCGGCATAGTAAATTACGAGATACAGGCCATTGAAGCTCAGCATAGTCAAAAATCACGTCCAATGTCGAATTTTTAATTTCATCTGAAACTTTACCTTTCAAGTGTATTCTATCATATTAATCAGGTTACAACATCAAAAATATTAGCAAAATGTGTTAAAAGCCAAGAAAAAATCTTCTTTCCATTGAAGTTTTACTCATTTCAAAAACTTTAAACTTGATTTTCTCAGAACCATAGTTTTCCGAATCAGCCCGATGCCTTTTATCAATCTGGATGTAACTTTGTAATCGAACAATCAACAGCCAAAAGCAAGGTGTTATTTTAAAGCTTAAAATATCAGCTTTTAGATGAGACCAAAAAGAAAAATTTGATTTTGGGACCCTTAAGGTACCTTTTGATATGACGGGTCACATATACACTTTAAAAATTTTCAGATTAGGCGTTGTTAATAATAAAAAGAAAGCCAGCCGCATAGTTGAACTCAAGGCATGATGTAAAGAAGTACTACTTATATAGAGGTACCTTGTTTTAATACAATCTGTGTGTCAGTCATGTTAGCTCATCTAAAGTCGCGTGAAGTAAACCTTTTCATTTTTACGCGCCTTGTGCACCGAGGTTTAAGCTCACACGCAACTCTGATCTGTCTGTTCTGTTGCTGTGCGACTTGATGATCGATTTGATTGGTTTGTTGTTGACACACGCTACAATTTGGTTCCGCCCAGAATGAAAGGGTTTTTCAGATGACTCCCATGCAGTGTGAAAGGACCCACTTCCTGCTCCCATTTGAAGGAGTGTAAAGAGCATACAATCTGCTGGGTTCCTCCTCAGGCATCCTCACTGATGGCCAAGAAATTTCAGCTGTCGCAGCCTTATAACCTTATTTATCAAAGGCTTGGTATTTGTATCTTTGTAAATTCTGGAGTTTGGGACATGGTCAATACGCTTGATGTTAAGCATGATTCTAAAGCATGATGTTGCGAAGGTGTTTATTTTACTCTCCATGGCGATTGTCAGCACCAACAACTCACAGCCATACAACAATACTGTCACACATGTTGTGTTAAACAGTCTAACCTTCATATCAACAGGAATAATTGTACAGTTCAAAATTCCCTTATTTATTGTCTTCTGTGCAGAATCCTGATGTTGTTATAAAACCAGGTAAACAGAAAGACCCATCGCAGTTTTCCAGACTTGAGGATGATGTGATTCATGATGACACTCCATCAGGGAAGGAATACATGCAGCTCAAGTATATTGCTGAGGAGGAAGCTGAATCTGATTTGCCAGATCTGCCTGACTCAGTCGCCTTACAGGTAAGACTTGAAGATGATATGATCCAAGAAGAAATCCCATCAGGCAAGGAATACATGCAACTCAAGTATATTGCTGAGGAGGAGGCGGAATCAGATCTGCCAGACTCAGTCGCCCTACAGGTAAGACTTGACATTGATATGATCCAAGAAGACATCCCATCAGGCAAGGAATACATGCAGCTCAAGTATATTGCTGAGGAGGAAGCTGAATCTGATTTGCCGGATCTGCCTGACTCAGTTGCCCTACAGGTAAGACTTGAAGATGATATGATCCAAGAAGACATCCCATCAGGCAAGGAATACATGCAACTCAAGTATATTGCTGAGGAGCAAGCTGAATCGGATTTGCCGGATCTGCCTGACTCAGTCGCCTTACAGGTAAGACTTGAAGATGATATGATCCAAGAAGACATCCCATCAGGCAAGGAATACATGCAACTCAAGTATATTGCTGAGGAGGAGGCTGAATCAGATTTGCCAGATCTGCCAGACTCAGTCGCCTTACAGGTACTTATGTGCTTTTTTTATTCCAGGTTTTCAACTCTCAGCTACCAACAGCATATGACATATCTGTTGACTGAACATTATAATCATGTTTTCAGAAGCAGTGTGTACCCATATTCATTTACGATGATAATCCATTGTTGAATATGGGAGATTACTATTATTGTATTATTTGTCATGTTCTAAATGTTTTATACTAAAAACAAAATAAAATGAAGGAATGTGACTCTCTAAAAGCATTTTCAAGTGTATTTTTTTCAAAAAATTGTATTGCGACTGAAAAATGGATGTAAAACCTTTCCTATACTAATACATGTGGAATTAAATTAGGGATCCCAAATTTAATTCAACAAATAGTCATATCAGAAAAAGTAAGCAAATTTAAGCCAAATCATTTGGAGGGAAATAATATCTACCCAAAAAAAATCAATCAGCTAACAAAATCAAAACTCATGGGTGACAGGGGCGCTTCATCTTTAACACTTTATTGTATTGCTTTAATTGAAATTTAATCAAATATCTACAAGTAAGGTGGGCTAAAGAAATATTTCATGCAATCAGTGTGATTTTCTTTTACTTCCCAGATTCAAGAAGCATCATTTGCTTGGAGTCCATTACAGCATGAGCCAATTATAACAAATATGAGCTGCGAAATTCCAAAAGGTGAGATGCACTTAAATAAGTTTTCTCGTTTTGTATGTGAAGAGTGTACTTGCAAGGTTTAAATCAGAGGGCGTGATAAATGGAGAAATTCTAATAAGGGAAAATAACGAAACAATGATTTCGATTTAGGTAGGTTGCATCGGGAACAAGGTAAAAGATTTTTAGCACAAAAAGAATGTAGGACAATAATACTCAATAATTGTAGAAGTACAAACCAAAGCTACAGCGGTGATTGTCCTGTTTAAGTTATGCATCAAGCATTGGCTTGTATTGCCATGAAAGTTTAATAGGGTGTAGGCAAAAATTTATGTGCTATGCTACATACTGCAACTGTAAAAAAATAAAGGAAAGTTATGAAAGTATGATGTTTAAAGGCAGAGGTTCTGATCACATTCTCATCCACTAGGGCTCAACTGGAAGTAGTATATTTTTTATGTCAAATTAAAGCTCATATTTTTCTGATTATAAATCCCAAATTTTACCTTCAAATTCATTATAGTTTTGGAGATATGTCAGAAAACGTAAATTTAATTGGTATACCTATTTTCCATTTCTTTTGTATTTACATAACCTCATGCCTAGCGTTGCATACTTTCTTTCATCTCTGAAGAGTAAACAGGAAACAACCTATTGGTTAAAGCTCACAAAACGTATACGTATTCATTAATCTCGTCTAGTTGCACGCTGCGTATCGCATAGTGCGTTGTACAACCTATTGGTTAAAGCTCACAAAACGTATACGTATTCATTAATCTCGTCTAGTTGCACGCTGCGTATCGCATAGTGCGTTGTACAATTCCATGTATGCGTACGCGTAACATGCTCGCGCTTGTATGGCAAGTTTAATTTTAAAAGAAAGGTAAACTTCTAAATTACAATGATTAACCATGTTAACATGGGATGATGGATGGTTGTATTTTCTATGTTTTATTGAAATAGCAAACGCATTTTTAAATAATTATGCCGTTTAGTTTCTTTTGCAATTGTATTCTAATCATTGTCGTTGTTGAATTAGATTAATAACTGCTCTTTACTTGGCTCTCGTGAAATTGT
>JXSR01S051435.1:81175-98171 GCA_000969725.1 Ophiothrix spiculata
ACTTTATGTTGAATAGCACAGAGAGCTAGAGTTGGCGTAATTCAAAACCAGTATTAAGCAGGTTTAAAATAAGGCAAGGGTTAGGACTTTATTGCACCCTACCCTTCAACTGTTACATTCAGCTGCCTTGAGCCATGAATGGCCTACAGTTTTCAGGTTTCAACACTTTATCATGGGACATGTTTCGAAATATAAAAGAAGACAATGGTTTTTAAGTCCTGGCTTCTATATGTCTGGGTTGTTCTCAAGTATTTACCCCGATTTCAAGATTCTGTTCTGTGTTGTTTATTTTCAACCAAATTTAATGTTTTTTTAGGATTTATCATAGCATCCAGGATTTTTTCTTCGAACCCAGTTATACCCCTTAAGCAATGATGAGTAATCTTGACTCTTGCCGTTTACATTGTAAATTGAGTAATCCAATACATTTTGTCATTGTATTCAGGTCAAATCACAGTTGATGGCATAGATATAAGCAGTGTACCCTTGTCAACACTACGACACAGATTATCTATCATCCCACAAGATCCAATGCTATTTACTGGAACAATAAGGTGAGCAAAAGTCGTTGTGAATTGGATTGAGGTAAAGTTACGTATGGCTAAACTATCGTTGCAGCTCATTATATGGATCCTTAGAAATAGTTGTGGTGGAAAATCTCATAGATAAAAGAAGGAATGCTGCCAACATCAACAGTAGAGCTCTTTCAGCACCATTAATCCTGGAGTCTACAAATTTATGATGGTAATGTCTCAGATCGATCTGTGCATATTAAAAATAGCCAGCCACCCACCTCTGGACCTTTGCTTAAGTCCTCTTTGTTAATATTTTAACAATAAAATGAAGCTCAGACATCTACATTTTCATATGTACAAAAATGTATAATGAGTCTTCTACTTTGGACCTATTCTTGAAGGTCATGGTCCATCTTTCTGAACAGATGGGATCCATTTACTATATGACCTCATTTTGTTCTTCAATGTGCTTGCATTCACATATAGTCTTTAAACTTTTCAATAATTCTTGTAAATTTGTGAATTTTAAGCTGACATGGTATGTTAAATAGATAGGGTAAGAGATAAGAATTCTTTTCCAATACAAATCTTGTCTTGTTTTCCAAATTAGCAAATCCATGTTTGATAATCTAAATCACCATTGTAACCTGGGAAATTTTTTCAAATTATACATTTAGAAAACTGCAGAATGACAGAATTGTTAGGCGAAGAAAAAAAGTTGTTTGTTTGCCCTTTCGCGACCGACCGAAAAATAACGAAAATCTTGAGTCACATTTTGTTTCCCATTCATAACATTAAACAAATTGTGTATTTTTCTGGAAAAAAAAAAATATTACAAGGAAATTATACTTATCTAATACAATTTTAGTTTTTCGAAACCCAAACGCATCAATTTTATCTGCAAAAAATGTTTTAAAAATCATTGTATATCGTGGATCAATCGTACAAACGTGGAAAAGATCCGGGTTTGGGCCACACAACATTACTAAGGCTTTAAATTAAAGCATTGGTTTCAATGGGGAAGTTATTTAGTGCTGTGCGCCCGGCTGTGCGCTCTTGGCTAATTGGTGACGAGCTGTACTGAGTGAGTTAAATTAATCGCAATGAACTATATAACTAAAAGGCTAGAACTGCGTCGCCAATGATGAAGGATCCACCTGACCCGTCACAATTTTTTTGGAAAATTATCATAAATATGCTAATTTATTGAAAATATTTGCATGCCTCCAAAACCGGGTTGGAAACCCGCCATCTTGTCTCACCACTCATACTAATTTTCGTAACTTATTTGGCTTGATTTTACTAAAAAGACGACGTTATATTACACGACAACTACCTAGTAAGAATTAAGCTGAATATACTAAATATTTAAAATTCTTACCTTTTTTCGACAATCGGATAAAAATCCCCAGTAATTTCAGTTCTCAGCGATATAAGATATAACAGCAGATTAAATTCTATAACTGTAAACATCAACTTCGCGATACCGAGAACCCTACGCGCGTGGCTTTAAGCGTTTCGCAGTCAACGCGTGTCTTGGCGCAAAGGGGGTACTGTTTGCACACAGAGCAAGGCGCGGTCTGCTTTTTAAAAAAGAAATAGATGAATATTAATGATGTTTTTCGTGTATTTCATAATATTGGAGGCATATTCATGAAAAATACCGCGTATTTTATGACGTTGGCAAATTTTTGACCATATTTGGTCCCTCCAAAAGCGGGCGATGTTGCGGTATTCATGAAAATGACGCGATGAAAAAGTATACGGAATTAGAGAGAAGCCTGCTTATATGTGCTATTTAAAATCTATGACTAATCGGCAGTTTTTTCCAAGATGGCGACCTTCCCTGTTTGTATGTCTGCACGCGAAGGCAGCAAAATTGTGTGGAGTTTGGTAGCATCCATTGATTTAAGTGGCACGTTTTTGACATTGTTTGATATTCATAATAACAAGGCATTAGAATGTGTATCGGTGCATGTCGCTGTTGCGCCAAACGGCCCATGGCAGGATGTAAACAAAACCGAAAGTCTTGACATGTATTTGTTAATTTGAAATATGGGACTTGCAATTCCGTTTTATACATTTTTTAAAAAATCGACCTACCGACCCTACTGATTTTTTTCATGAAAGGGCAAACAAACATTTTTTTTTCATGGCCTTACCAGTGATATGACATGTCTTTGATTTCAGGTTTAATCTGGACCCAGAGGGAACCTGTACTGACGATGCATTATGGCACTCACTAGAGATTGCACAGCTCAAGACATTGGTATCCAATCTGGAAGGAGGCCTAGGTATGTCGTTATGTTGTCATGTAATAATTTTATAAACAGTTTGAGCAGCAGATTGAGAGTGTAATATCAGACTGTAAGTTTTTAGGTTATATTTTTAGATGTCTGTAAGTTTGAACTTCTGTAGTATTATGTGTACTTGTATAAAGCAAAATTAATGATTTTTCTTGAAAAAATTCAGGGTGCATTACATTACCAGAAATGCTGATAATTTACAACAAGTTTGGACACCCTTGTAACATGTCTTACTGACAGTTGTTATCTGGTCACAGGTAGTCTTGTAAATGTTTTGCGGCTGATAGTTGCAGATGGTCTCTAGTTTAGGGTCCTCAAAAGACAAAAGTTATTTGCTGATGTGTTTTTAGATATTACTAATCTTAAATGAAAAGATAACACAATTTTAGACTGATTAAAAAACTCTTATAGATATATATTGAAAAATGTTTATATAACCCATCCATACAAAATAGCAGAAAATTGACCATTCTTGGCTTTTGACTATTTTGGCTAAAGCAGGAATCACTTATTGAGGATTTACACTCATTTTGTAGCAGTACCTCATATTTGCAGTTGTGACTGAAATGGATTGTTTGTTTTTGATAGTCTAGAAATTTATCTTTACACAGATTCACATGTGACAGAGGGCGGTGAGAATTACAGCGTTGGACAACGTCAGTTATTCTGCCTGGCCAGAGCGTTCCTTCGTAAAACTCAAATTCTTATCATGGATGAAGCTACATCCTCTATAGATATGGAAACTGTAAGTGAATTAGGCCTAAAAAATAAATTGTTTGTTTGCCCTCCAGTGGGAAAATTAAAATTTTGGGTCGGTCGGTCGATTGATCTTTTTTTTTTTTTATACTCTGCAAATATATTTTAAAAAATGATTCCATCCCATGGATTTCATCGCAAATACCAATCAATGCAGGGCTTAATCAAAGATTGTGGGACCTAACTTATATGCATTTTATACCACTAAATGCGACTTTATACTGCTAAATTTTACATTTTTCATCAAAAATATTGAGTTTTCATATTTTAGGTGTTTGAAGAAAAAAAACCTAAAATACCCGACCCAATTTTTGGCATTTTAGGGTCAGTCGCAGAGGGCAAACAAACACATTTTTTTTAGGCCTTAATTAAGCATGAGTGAATAAGTTAAACAATCTGTGTCGAATTACGTAAATGATGTTTCAAATATTATCATCGGACCATTGATCAATTTGTTGACTCTTAATCAGAGAACGTTTAATTGTGAATTTAAGCCAGTTTGATGTCAATAAAGTTGTATTCTATGATATTTTTAGAAACAATATGTTGTTATGTGATACCCAAAGCTGGTTATCAAATTTTATTTAATTTTTTGATTTTTGGTATGAGGCTGTTCTCTAAACGTATCTGTTGATGCTATACAATGAGAAAGAGCCAAAGATTTGTTTGTAAAACATTGCTTTCACATCATAGATTGCATAAAAATCAAAAGAAATTTGGAAACTTCATTAGATCTCCTGAAAAGGCGGATTATAAAAAATTCAACTATAGAGGGCAGTATTTATCGTTGTCGACAACGATAATTAAAAAAAGGGAATATCTAAATATTTTGATATATAGGGTTTGAATTTGACAATGAAACTTTGCATACTGTCATTATTACCACTAATACTTAAAATGATGCAAAAATCTCAAAATATGTGGGGAAAAGTTTGGGGATGATGCTGAACTTGTCCAATGCCCCTTTAAATCTGGATTGCATTACAAATTGAAGGTATTCTATTAATGGTTCAATTCATATTTTATTCTAATTTATCTATGAAATAAACTGAATATGATGTTCCTTGTTTATTTTCATCTCACAGGATGCTATCTTGCAACAAGTTGTAACCACAGCATTTTCTGACAGAACAGTACTCACAATCGCAGTAAGTACATAGTATACAAATACTGACTGCTCAAGGTGGCAATCAGTAAAAAATATTGCCCCGATGTGATCTTGAGACTATACTCTTTTGGATAATAGAAAAATATGAGGGGTATCAGAAGGTTTAAAGATCACCAAGAATAAATAAAGCCAGGGACATAATTTAGTTATGTGACCATTAAAACCCATATTGTGTTTTGCTAAAATTAACATGTTCGGCCATGCTTTATTACGTCATTATGACGTCATTTTTAGACCGATTTCCATAATTTTGGTATCAATGGAAAGATAAGATTATATTCTATACTATGACATCAAACATCTAAACTTTGTCTGTGTCATCATAGAATTACTGTGCTGCAAACCTTCAAATGCAGGGATTTAATTCCGCCACGTATCTTTGATTTGTTCATGCAGTTTATCTAGTTAGCGGAGGCAGGTTGATGATATCTATATTTATTTATTTATTTATTTATTGACGGTGTACAAAATAGCCGACTAGCAGCACAGGCTGAAGGGCATCGGCTTTACAAATACAAAAACATATTATATACAACAAGAGCAAAACAATTTCATATACCTTGAGAAAAACCAGGAAAAGTCAGATATCGTCAGATATCTGGAGAACTGTTGAGTATACACCTGTATGGAAAGTATAAATGCCATTGATGTTATTTTTGCCCCATAATGTACACAAGGACAAGTGACCATCCTGACAAAAGTTCATCGATAAAGCTCCTTTCCTTGGTGATCTTTAAAACTTTTTTATACCCCCTCGTAGTCTCAAGATCACTGAGGGAAAATAGTTTTTACTATTGTCCTATCAGGATGAAAAGCAATCAATATTTGTTTTATATGCTGATTTTGTCTTTCAACCCATCATCTTAGAGGAAATTTGCTATGTTACCCAGTAACTGATCATTAAAACAGGCAGTGATTCAACGTTGCATTTTGATTTAGGAAAGGACAGTACTTAAAGCTGTTTTATAAGATTGTGATACATTTGGCAATCTGAAAGCAAAAAAATCAATGCATTTTAAAACTTTGCTTGTTTTTTAATTAATTTTCTACTCCCAATTTAAAAACTCCGAACACTTGTTTGATTTACTCCTTATTACACGATTCTTTGGATTTGTACTTGGAATAGAGAGCTATAGGGTATAAACTATTTTTATTTTCACATGACCACTTTTTAACATTTTAATTATGTCAATCCATAAAACAAAGGAGAAACTGGCTAGACATTTAGTTTCTGGATTTTTGGGTGGAGTATATTTATTTTTACACTTTATCGTGTGGATGTTTAAATCTTGTGTTTTTTGTTCCTGTTTTTTCCTTTCTAGCATCGAGTGTCTTCCATACTTAACAGTGACATGATCTTAGTGCTGCGGGATGGACATGTAGTCGAATATGATACCCCTAGTAATCTACTTGCCAAAGAGGACAGTGTTTTCGCTTCGTTTGTCAAAGCAAATCAGTGATAAAATGATGATTCAATTTAAATTTGAAATGTACACCTGAATGCAAAGCCAGCCCAACTCCAAAATGTCGAAAGGTTTGGAATTATTCAACTTTTTCACCAAAAAAAAAGATCGGTGATTCGTAATGATTTGCCGAATATTGCCGTCTCATTTTGGTCTGCAGAAGTTAATCCTATTGTACTACCTGGAATAGATTCATGAACTATTTTAATGTATTCATATAAAGCGGTTCTTCCCATTCATCAATTCAGTGTAGAATGATTTAAATGGGTTCTAACTGGCATTATAGTAGTCTTCAATCTATTCAACAAAGTTTTGTTCATTAATGACTGATAGCCTTAATTGTTACCACTCTTCAAATATTATATGCCTGCCATGAACAAATTTGAGTATTCTGTTAAAAGTACTGGTGTCATACGATGGAAGAAATTCTGTTGCTGCTTTTTCAGAGTCAAGTGCCTTCTTTTGTTTTTCGTGACTCTCTTCAATTTTGATCGCTTATACCCATGGAGTTGAAATTTGTTCTCTTCGCTTCAACATTCCAGTTGGGGATTTTTGAAAATTTTGTCAATTTACTGAATCTTGAGCATTTGTGCAAGTCATTAGCTTGACTAAATGTTTAACTTAGATCATCAAAATTTGATTTTGAATAACATCTCATTCAAAATACCATACGCAAATCGTGTTGATAAATTTTGCCCTGTTTTCATAGTTATACTAGTACACCCTATCTTAATGCAAATTTGCTGCGTTTATTTGAAATCAAAAATTCAAAACAAAACAAAAAAATAATGTGTTAAAGGCTACATTAAGGACAAATAGAGAAGAAGTTACTTTTAAAAAAGTGTGTATAATTGATAAAATTAAAGCTCTGTTAATCCATTTTTTCATGGGGAATTGATTTTGTAATGCAGCAACTGATAAATAAAAACCATATGAAAGCTCATGTTTCTAACACATTTTTAACCTAAATGAAAGATTTGGATACAGAAGTCTTTGGGAAAAAATTGATTAATTTACTTTTCAGAATCTAGAAACAAGTGGCTAGGATTTCTCAAAAGTTTTGATTTTTATCTTGATTTTTTAAATATTGTCAAGGATCAAGATATTGGTAAAAATTCAACATACATAATTTGGTCAAAAACTAATATCACCATGGTTTTCGAGATATGGCTGGTTAAAGGTTCTGTGCGCAAATACTTTTGAGCGCGAGTGTTTATTGCAGGTATGACTTTATTGCATTCAATTGAAGAGTAGACACAAGCTAAAGAACATGCTTCGTTAGTTTTACTAAGTTGTTGATCAGTTGATAATTATTAATATCAGTTCGGCGGAACTTGCAATTCGGATACGTATCCGAATTCGGATACCCACGCACATTTCGTATCCAAATTGTGATACCCGTATCAGAATAAGGATATGGAGGGGTATCTGAATTCTGAAACAAATCGATAGCGCAAGCTGGCAAGTACATGTAGATCATCTTTCTTGCATTTATGATAAATGTATCTGTGGAAATGTCATTTTCATCTGTGTAATTCCAGCGGAACAGTTTTGAAACATGTCCTGATAGCTTCTTAGCCTTGTCCAAGGCTGGATTGGGCAGCCCCTCCCCCTTTCATGATTTAAGTTCAAGTGTGAACAATATAGGCCTATATGAAAATGTCCATACTAATGGATTTTCCACTATTACTGCTGATAATCAAGGGTGTATGTGTCCCTAAAATATCAGATATTCTATTAATACTACTTGGCTAGCCACAGAGACCCACACTGAGAAATTTGTTTCCTAGGGCCATATGTTCATAAATACACAAAATCTGTGTTTCTTAGGCTGGACGTAACTATTCTTGCACATGTTCAAAACTGTGATATTTTTAGATTTTTCTATTGAAAGTGATAAATGTGCTCTTTTCTGGTGGGTTTTGTTTTGAAGTGTCAAGTAACCATGTGAATTGTAAAGTTGAAAAATTGTGGTCGGTTTACTGTGGCATATTCTCCAAGGGACATTACCAGTGACATAATAAGCTTATAGGGTCCATACATACTTTGCTTGGTAAATTCATATTTTGTTAAATGAATATTAGATTTTACTGTGGAGAACCTTAGATTGTTTATTTTCGTTTTAGTGTGTTTTGTTTGGGTAAAACTTGATTTGCAAAATAAGATGTATTTCTGTTTACAGAATAAACAATGCAATAAGACCTGAAAAATCCCAGAGATTTTAAGTGCCTAAGGACTTGAGACAAGTCTAATAGCTTCTTATCACAGAAAGCAAAATATTTTTGTCAATACTTTGTAAGAATTTAGATGACAAATTATAATGTTATTGATTTTTATACATACCGGTATGGTGCGCGGCGAAGCTTAATATTCATTTCAGCTGATATCCCGTTTCAGCTGTTTTTAATCCAAATTCGGATACGGGTATTAGAATTGTGATACGATGTATCCGAATTCTAATACGTATCCGAATTGTGAGTTCCGCCGAACTGATATATGATACATGTTTTTTCACACTTGAAGTGATGATGTTCTCAGAATCTATATGCAAGTGTGTATGATTTTGACACAATATTTTGCGATATTAGTGTTTTCAAAAGTTTTCCTCAAACACAATATGAATTATTGAGATCAGTATTAATTAGAAACATTAAACATGCCTTTTTGTAATTTTCAATTTGTATATGGTGGTCTGTTGTAAGACATGAAATGTCATTGTGCAAATATTTGTTCTCGTCCTGTTGCCCGA
This sequence comes from Ophiothrix spiculata, assembly GCA_000969725.1. Taxonomy (NCBI): domain Eukaryota; kingdom Metazoa; phylum Echinodermata; class Ophiuroidea; order Amphilepidida; family Ophiotrichidae; genus Ophiothrix; species Ophiothrix spiculata. The sequence continues at coordinate 90,133 of JXSR01S051435.1, forward strand.
GCAGTTAATGATTGCCTGCATTTTTTTACGATTTTTATAATTTTGAATGTTTAAGAAAACCAAGACAATTTTATTCATTTAAAGAATTCAATTATGTTTACTACACAAAACAACACTTTTAATAACAGGATTAAATAATTAGATAAAATCCAATGTTTATTAGAAATATGCGGTTTGTAAAATCAAATTGAAGATTTATGTTCTGCGCTATATTTATCTATGAATATTATTATGAAAGTGGTATATTTTGTATAAATTGTTAATCTGTATTTCATTTTCATCTCATTTCATATTTATTACTCACATTTACTTGAATTGCAAACAAAACACAAAAGAGTAATGTAATATGATGAAAAATGCCATAAGTCGAGCTGTTAGGATTAGGGTTGTCACTACACCGGGCGGTGGCGGGCGGGACCACCCGGTTCTCTTCATTTCCACCCGGCACTCAGGCTGATTTTGAGTCAAAATACCCGGCTCTCAAGACTCAAAAGTTACAAAATCAATGAAGAGTCAATAGAAAAATTAACAATTATTATCAAAATTTCTATTTTCTTACTATTTCACATAAATTTTACCCGGCACTAAAAAATGCCTGGTGACAACCCTGGTTAGGATAGCCAATAACAACAAGCATCATGGGAAGAAAAATACAAAACAAGAACAGGATAACTTTGATAGCTTACCCATGGATTAAAGGGACTAGCCTAGATTCCATTTATGGAAATGCTCTAAACAAAGCTAATATCCAAAAAAGTACAAAAATTTACACAGAAATGGCTCAAATTGAGAGATAACTAACTTGCAATATATCATTCTTTGATGGTGGTGTGACTATCTTGTGTTTTCTGAATCCTAAATTTGTACCTCAGATCTGGATTTACCAGATAAAAAATCAAACAAAGCTCTTAGAGATCATTTAATACATATTAAAAGAGAAACAATTTCATCAAAAATAATTTATTTACCCATCACATGTGTAGAAACAACATCTTTTTAAATTTTGAAACTAGAAACACTGTTTTCACATATTTTTTTTCGCCGGTTCAAACACTGTTTTCACATCTTTTTTTTTTCGCTGGCAAAAAAAATTAAAGCAGGCAAAGAATTGCAATTTTCTCCAATATTTCTCAAAATCATGGAAAACTACTTGTAGGTTTTATTACTATAAACATGTAAATAAATATGTAGGTCAAAATTAGTGGGAAGAATCTAGGCCAGTCCCTTTAATCCGACATCCTGTGTTATTCATGACATTAAAAAAATTGATATAAGACGGCAAAGTATTCTGAAGCTTATTGGCTTATACTAAAACCAGATAGTATATTTATATTCATATATGTATATAATGATTTCTCTAATATTGACATAAAATGTAAACACTGAAATAAAGCCAGTACTATTGGAAACAAAACACTTCGAATTTGTATTTATGTGCCTCTTTTACAGGTTAAGTATTGTATTCTGATTCATTATTACCCTTTATAAGTTTGAACTTTCTCAGCAAAAGCCTCTTTCTATTATTGGAGAAAGTTGGTGATTGCTAGTGGTACCAAGAACAACTACAATGTTACTTAAATATGTAATAGGGCGTTCCAAAGTAACGTTTGTGACCGAAAATTTGAAAATTTCACTTTTAAATGGCCAAAGAACTTAGCATAAACATTATATCCACAAGTTTGTTGTTGATAACGGTGCTCACTGGTGGGATCAAGACATGTAGGTGTTCAAATATTAAATTAATTGCCAAAATATTGAATAAAGTTCGTGTGACATTGCATGGAAATTGATTTTTGTTCAAATGACTTCAAAGTGAAAATTCTCTGACACGTTAGCAAATTTTTTATTGCGCTTTGCACAGATGATGGATAACATATCTATAAATATGTCAGGATTTCCTTTAATGCAATGTTTTGTTTGGTAACGTTTGTGACATTTTGGTGTAACATTTTGGTAACGTTTGTGACATTTTTGAATTAAAACATGTACTCATTCATGCACGGATAGACATTTTTTGAAATTTCTGATTGGAAAATACTTTTCACGTACCAAGTAACAGTCCGGGCTAAGCACCAGATCTGGTTCGCGAACCAGATCTGGTTCATTTGAACCTGATCTGAAACAGAATTTGGCGTTTTTGAGGGTTTTTGTTCCCGGGTGAGTTTATTAGAGGTCATGTCAAACTTTTCTTGCCATTTTTGTAACCTTTAAGATGTTGCCTAAAAATCTACCGTGAGTTTTTAAATATCTACCGTGAGGTTAATTGTTAATTAAGACAATAGAATAAATAAGATTACGTAATCAATTAAATATACAAATTATTTCAAAACTTTTTTTTACAAAAATATAACATTGTTCACTAAGAACAAGTATATGTTAACAAAATTGCTAAAAATACAATGTATAATAGTTAAAATTAGATTCAAAATTTGAATCTAAATGTGAAAGTGCAATGCATTGTGGGATTTATTGTTCCAGATCTGGTTCAACCGAACCAGATCTGGTGCTTTGCCCGGACTGAGTAACGAATGTATGATTAAAAAACCTGCTTATGTCGTCGAATAAAAACGCTGATGTTTTGCTTGAAATAAAAAAAAAAGTTCAATTTTCACTGGAATGAGCCAATACATAGAGTGGAAAATGAACTATCTACGATAGAAACTCAATGTGTGGCATATCATGTTTTGCTCCAAAACATGGTCATTATGGCAAAACAAACATGTTAGACATAGAATTGCAAGTGAACAATATACTTAAGAAACTCAAATATATGACATGTTTTTGTGCCCCACTTGGCTATTGTCACAGCAAGAACATATGATTTGCTGAACAGATGCATTCATCACAAATCAGCAGTGGTAATTATGACAATTTCTAAATCGAAAAATTATGAAGCAAAACAGAAAATGGAAAAAACTTATACCAGTATTGAGTATCTATGGAAGTCCCCATTAACAACAAGAATTAAGGACATTTGGCTTTTATTCCTGGTGACAATTTGAGGTAATATCCTTAATCAGTTCGGCGGAACTCGCAATTCGGATACGTATCTGAATTTGGATACGGGTATTAAAATTCTGATACCCGTATCTGAATTTGGATTAAAAACAACTGAAACGGGATATCAGCTGAAATGAATGAATATTCAGCTTCGCCGCGCACCATAGTACAAAAGTCAATTACAAAATCAACATCTGTCATCTAAATCTAACAAAGTGTTGTCCAAATTATTTTGTTTCTGTGATCAGGACATGTTTCAAAGCTTTTCCGCTGGAATTGCACAAATGGAAATAACATTTTCACAGATACATTTATCGTAGATGCAAGAAAGATTTCCTGCATGTATTTGCCAGCTTGCGCTATCGATTTGTTACCTGCGCAACGACAGGCGTATCAGAATCCGGACACCCCTCCATATCCTAATTCTGATACGCGTATCAGAATTTTGATACGTGGGTATCCAAATTCAGATACATATCCCAATTGTGAGTTCCGCCGAACTATAATTACAGGGGCACCTGCTTCATCTTACAGTCGTGAAGTAGCATTGAGGTTGCTGTAGCCCCTCCTGTCTCTTGGTGGTTGATCATTTTGTTTAGAAGAACAAGTCAATGTCAACACGAAAGCTTTACGATACAACTGACTAGCAACACTGCAAATGATAGAATGGGCACTAGAATTGACATATGTCACAAAATAAATTATCCAAAACCATGCCACTTCTTCCATCGGAGAAAGTGGGTTATTCCCAGTTGCACCAAGAGCAATAAGAATGAAACTAATGTAATACATAGAATTGCAAATAAACGATATAGTTCCATTTACAACAAGAATTGCGGAAATTTGTTTTTTATTCTTGGTACTTTTTGTCATCGGCAGATTATTTTTCGCTTTCCGTACGCTTAAAAGAAGCATAATGTAGAATAGACAATTACATATTGAAGTAGATATCCAAACTACACAATAACCAATTACAACGATGAGATTTGGAGCTTTGTTTCCGTCACCAAAACCACATATGTGGATTTTTGAAGGGTAATCAACAAAATCTGTTGAATCAGGCCAGATAACGCATAAAGTGTGAAAATCGAGGTACACTAGCGTTGTTATGATTGCACTTATTATTCCAAAAGACCAACCAGCAAGAAGTATCTTAATAGTGCGACGTTTTGATTTAATTTTCAAAAATTTGAGCGGGTGACATATGGCATAATATCGATCCATTGATACAAGACTAATGAGGATCATGGAGGTATGGAAGAACATCGCACCAAACAAATATATCAGGTAGCAGCCAGTCCGACCCATTAAACTGCTGTCAAGTCTTATCGGAGAAGCAATGTACCTAGATATAAAGAATCCTGTTGTCCCAAGTATGTAAAACATATCAGATATTGCCAGGTTAACAAGATACAAGTTGATTGTCGTTTTCATGAAGTCAATTCTTGCTACAACTACGAGGAACAAGGTGTTGCTGGTTGCAGCGAATAAAAACATAAAGGGTAGAAGACATTTATACAAGTATTTCTCCCATTCGTAGTACAGAATTGTTTCGGGAACTCCTTGGCTGAAATTCCATGTGTTGTCGATGCCACATATGCCATGTGTGCTATCGTCTAAGATGATCATGCTTTTTCTTAATAATGATACCTTAGAACTTTTTAGAACGAACCATAAGTGTTACGTGTCTTTGGTGTAACTGTAATAGTCTTTCAATAATGCGTAAACTGCATCAACTTAGTGTTAGGTATTTTTCTTCACATGCGTCACATTTATCCCGAAATCGTCATCTGAAATTGCAGTTTGGACACAAAATAAGATATTCCAAAAACATGCCAAAGACTATTTATTGCGAAAACATTGTCGAATTGTTGCAAATTGCTTTTCATAATGAAAATCTCTCGTCAACATATGACGGTCTCTTCACAAAGCTTTCACGCATCATTATTATTTACCATGATTGTACCATGTGAAGCAGATGTACTCTTCAAGAATTATTATGAATGAAAGACTATTGCCGATCAGTCTTAACTGCAATAACAACACACTATGTAGTACAATTTTGAGGCCGTCTTCTTTAATATAGAGTATCAAGTGTAGTGAATGTTCGTCTTAAAAATAGGTCATTATTTGAACATTTATTTGCTTAATATTTTGATCGTAGTAATGCCGTGTTAATGATTTACAGTAAAATCATTTTACTTAACTACGTAGAGTTGTATTACTCTTACTAATTATGCAATTTGATAGATTTCCACGTTTGTGGTCTTTTTAAACGAGCAACTGATTCAATAAACTTAAATAATCGTTTATCTTTATTCAAGAACTTATGTCGTTTTTCAATAATTGTGGTGTAAATTGCCATGCGACTGATAAGGAGTGGTTATGGAATTCAAAGTGCGATGACCACAATAATGAAACAAATTTAATGCTATACGATCAGACAAAACAAGCTTTTGGTAGATTTTAAAGGGTTCACCGTCGGACAAGTTTTGAACTGTCAAGCTTTCGTCAGGAGTAGCTCTGACTTCTTCGGGACAAATATTATTATAAAGACATGTGGGCCGTCACTTCCCACTAAAAACTAGCATGTCCATATTTTTTCTCTGGAAACGAGTAAATTGTTGGTCTGATCGTGGATTTGTTTAGTGGTGATTAATAAAGACTTGGTCCCACAGAATGAGTCGTAAATTTCAAATTTAAGTCCTTACTTATTTTGAATTCTTCATATTTGCAGATTTCAAATGATTCATAGGCCTATGATACATTTTTCAAAGTGTACATCTGCTGACTATATTATTGATCACCACCAAACCAATCCTCGATCAGACTAAAATATCCAACAATTTCCTCGTTTACAGAGAAAAAAAGTTGTTTTTTCTGTGTTATCATGGTTAGGCCTATGTAAACTTTGTTTCGTCATTATGGCTTACTATCATTACATATACCGTATGTTGACCACTAGTCCAGATACATGACCTTGATGAAGAAGCCTCGAAGAAGCTTGTAACAACGCTATGTCACGTTCATCAAAAGTACCTCCGTCAATTTTTTGACTACTGGGTCCGTTAAGAGCCTGTTAAGGTGTTTGGTTCATGAGAGATCCGCCCGAAGAATTTTAGTAAAAAATCGGCATGAATGATATTTTATCGATGTAGAACCGATGTTTGAAATAAAAATTGGGAGTCACCGGACTCGTTTTTGCATGAGAGTCGGTTTTAAAACAGCATTTTTGGAGGTTTTGGGGGATAAATTAGTACAGGGGTCTATGGGAAATGTGGCAAGAATGACATTATTTAGTGTTGATTCAAAAAATCTGCCCGAGCAATTTTGTTAATTTTTTTCACAAAAGTTGCGCCCAAGAATGTTCTTTCAAATAAAAAAAATAAAAATTGGGGGTCACCGACTTAATTTTCCAGAAAAATACTAAAATAAGGCAATTTTTAGCTTCAAAACTCTACTCAGAAAATATGCGCATGCGTTTTGCGGCACTTACCAACTCGGAAACTAACGCGTACTTGTACGCGTGGACGGCGCATGGACCAAAAAGGGTCAGAAATATTCATACACAGATCTTTTTCTTAAACACGCGGTAAAAATATTTACAGGTATGTGTCCTCAGTTTCTTCACAGGTAGGATAGTCCTGATCCGTACCACTGCTGTTGACTAACCCACGACGGCTCTGGCTCTTCCTGTCCGCTCTCTTCCTCTTGAAATGATTCCACCCAAATGCTTTCTTAAAGGCCTCTCTGTATCTGTAGATTTAGAAATAGATGTAGCTATATTAATGATAAAGCTAGAATAATGATAACGCTAGTCTAGAATAATCAATTACATTACCTGATTACGGAAGAATACTAAGTAAAGAGAAATGCAAGGGGGAAAAAAATCAATTTAGCAGCCCTAAAATTAGTCAGAAATATATAGGCCTATAATATAACTGCTCTTTTATCTCACTTATCACTTAAGGGGTTTTCTCTAAGATACAAATACTCCATTTATTTTCTTGAAAATTTAGTATTTGATAGATTTATTTGTGCTGATAACGAATCTAAAATAAAAAATATAGGTCACCGTGCTCGTTTTTGAGATACAGGCATTTCAAAAAGGGGGATGGATAAACGGCGAGTTAGGAGGCGGGCGAGTTATGGGCGAGTTACAGTTAGGACAGTCGGCGAGTTACATTTGGGACACACGGCGAGTTACGGAGTCGGCGAGTTACATTTGGGACACACGGCGAGTTACGGTTAGAACACACGGCGAGTTACAGTTAGGACATACGGTGAGTTACAGTTAGGACATACGGCGAGTTACAGTTAGGACACACGGCGAGTTACAGTTAGGACACACGGCGAGTTACAGTTAGGACATACGGCGAGTTACGGTTGTTGTTATTATTATTATTATCAGTAGTAGTAGTAGTACATGATTCCACTGGTTAAGAAAGCTTGAAAAAACTTAAATTTGAATCAATGAGTGGTATATTAGATTCAAATTAAACACATTTTTAATTATTTGCTCATAAAATATTATTTTCAACCAAATTTCATTTCTTAGGGATTTTCCAACAGCATTTCTTTTTTTCTAGATTTGTGTTTCCACTGACATGAGGTGATTGACTTAAAACTGAATATTATTCTTTTGGAAGGTTAAATGTACAAAAATGATCTGTAAAAATATTTTTGTGTACCTACAAAGTTTTATGATTTAATTAATAATTTAGTTCTGGGAACACTATTATCAATGTAAGTTTACTTCTTCAAAAATAAAAGCACAAATAATTGTCATTTTTGCAATAAATATTTAAGTTCAACAGGAAACAGAGGTTATGGATATAAGTTAGGAGGAAGAACTTTCTGAAAATGTAATAAAATCAGTGGGAAAGGTGGGGCAAGTTGGTCCCTTTTTTTCAAATGCCCCTGAATCGGAGATTTTTAAGGTCTAGAAGATTGTCCTGTTTACACAAGATAGACATGTCTTATCATATTTTAAAAATGGAGAACAATTAAAAATGTCAAAAAGTGGGGTGAGTTGATCA
>JXSR01S051446.1:13712-67996 GCA_000969725.1 Ophiothrix spiculata
CAAGGCCTCTTTGCAGGAGATGAATGCTGATACAGCTTCATACTAATCAGTAGAAAGGAAGCTGACAGTTTACACAGACAAGCTTACTCATTTCATTTTTATGATGGAAATTGGCAGTTTGTATTTTGAAAGAAAAGAAATTTGCTTTTGTTTACACACAGGCCCAGAGTACAGCAAGGGTTGACAAAGATTGCAAGAAAGCAAACTTCATCAACAACAAATTCCAACAGCAACCAAGATTAATTTCTACTCATTTGGATGGTTTTGCAACATTTTTTTTTCAACCTAAAATTGCAACAGCAAAAAAAAACAGCTGATTTTAAAATAATTTTGAGCAAAGTGCTCCAAAGCCACCCCTCAACCTGCTGGTGAAGAACCTCTGGAAGCAAGTATGGACTGAAAACCAAATGCACATGCAGCGCAGGGAAGGAGAATTGAACCCTAGACTCATTGTTACAAAGTGAGAGAATAATTGCTGTGCTAATCTACTTCCCCGGCATGGCTTCGGCACTCTTAGACAGGTTGTACGACTCCTCTACAGAGCTGATATTTGACCAGCACGATCAGATCCTAAATTTCATTCCATGAAAGCCAAAGTATGAAAGCCATCACAAAGATATACTGCCCAACACTGCCTTTCACCAAATAAAGTCATTATTATACCCAAAAGCTCCCAAACAGGTTTAGAACTGTGTACCAACTCACAACGGTTGTATGAAATTCCTCTGGCATCGACCAGAGCAGATTAATCTTGTCAAATTAAGGATTTACAGCATTGAATGACCAGCCATCAATTAAGACCATCTAGAAATAGACTCTGCCAACGCCATTCAGCATAGCCTTGAATTTCCCAAGACGGGACTCAATTTGAAATACACAAAGGCTGTGTATATGCCCCATGGCACCCAAAGAAGGATTAATCTTGTCAAATCAAGGCCTCATTGCAGGAGATAAATGCTGATACAGCTTCATACTAATCAGTAGAAAGGAAGCTGACAGTTTACACAGAAAAGCTTACTCATTTCATTTTTATGATGGAAATTGGCAGTTTGCATTTTGAAAGAAAAGAAATTTGCTTTTGTTTATATAGCCAAGGTTAACAAAGATTGCAGATTTTGTAGGAAAATATTATATCAAACCTATGCATTTAAACAGCAACATGCAATCATTCAACATTCAGTATATCCAGAAAGAGTTCAAGACCGGGTTCTGGAAGCTGAAATCCCTTTCTACAAGACTGTGAAAATCATGGGAAATGAGAATTTACTTCACTTTACAAAAGCTATTTGTTCTCACTGGCCCTCCTAAAAATAATCCAGATACGATGATGATATTGATACCTGTCATTGCTTCTCAGCTCTTCTCCATTCCTTCAACCACTTCCAAACCTGCAGATTGACATTGTATCAACCATTTAATTCAAATTGAAGGCTTAAAGGGTTACAGGTAAGTAGTTCCAAAGTGATGGAGCATAAGAGTAGAAGGATCTCTGAGAAAGAGTCAGACGACAGAAAGGAATGTTCACAGCACATAAGTTCAGATGACGTAGACCAGGACGGGAGTGAGGCTGGGATGGATTTGGAGAGGCACATAGATTTTGAAAGATCTTAATAAGCTGGCACAGAGTAGCAGTATCACGACGTTTGGCTAGAAGCGGAAGATCAGAGTTCAAGAGGAGGTCATCATGGGATAATTTCTATTGCTGAAGAATTACACGAGAGGCAAATCGCTGAGTGGATTCAATACGATTGGTCACGGTTTTGTTGAGAGGATGCCATGTTGTACAACCATATTCAAGAGTTGGACGGACTAAAGCCAAGTACAAAGTGCGGCGAGTATTTATGGGAGCGGACTGGAAGGACCGATGGATGAAGCCAATTGTTTTGCGAGCTTTTTTGCAAATAGAGTCAATATGGAGATTCCAGGAGAGATTGTCAGTCAGCAAGATGCCAAGAAATTTAGCAGAGGAGACACGTTCAATGTCTTGGTTATCGAGAGAGAATGATCGATCTGGAAAAGGATCCTTCTTGGTGGATATGACCATAAACTTGGTTTTAGACACATTAGCAGTGAGATGATTATTGCAGCACCATTGATGGATAGAGTTAATGTCAGATTGAAAATCAGTGAGATCAGAAGCAACTTCTATGGGTTTGAAAAGGGTGGTGTCATCAGCATAGAGAACTAAAGAACTATTTAAAGAAAAAGAAGTGAGACAGAGATCATTGACACATGAGAAAAAGAAGAGGCCCAAGGACGGAGCCCTGAGGAACACCAGAAAGGACGGGGACAGGAAGAGAATCGGTACCATGAACAGCAACAAGCTGGGTCCTGTAGGAAAGGTAAGATCTGAACCAACACAATAAAGGACCTTTGATTCCAACAGCTCTAAGTTTGTGGAGAAGAGGACAGTGGGGGACACGGTCAAAGAGGGCCATGGCAATACTTCTTCGGTGTTCTAGGTGATCATACCATTCATGGAGGGCTGTTGTGAGAGCATCAGTAGTTGAAGACTTGGGAAGGAAACCAAACTGTCTCTTAGTGAGAATTTTATTGAAATTGAATATGCTCCCACAAACCATCCAAGCAGCACCAGATATAAAAACTTTTCAATCCAGGTCAGAAATTAATTTACAAACTCTTGTAACAAAAGCGCACTTTAAAATCTAGGTCATCGCCTTCCACACTGGCCAGTGCGTGATAACCGACAAGGTGTTTGCACACACAGTACAGTATTAAGCAGAAGCAGAAACCATCACAGCCAGAATCAACACTAAGCTTTATTTGCAGATTAAGCCCTTATGAAAAAAAATCAAGCTCCTAACAAGCTCATTATTACGAGCACGTCAACAACCTTGTTACGAGCAAGTTAATGAGCTTGTTACAAGCAAATTACAAGCGTGTTACGTGCTTGTATTTTAAACAAAATGCGCTCATATTTGAAACAAAACGTGCTCATATTTGAAACAAAACGCGCTCATATTTGAAACAAAACGTGCTTATTACGAACTAGAAATACAAGCCTGTAACAGGCTCGTAACAAGCTCATAAGTGTTGCGCCTTACAAGCTCGGAATTGCTCACTTTTTTCATCAGGGTAATTTTCCAATTGTCAAAAAAGGTAGATGTGAAAGAAATTCAAATTAAACCTTTCCATCATATCTGCTGTGGTTCATTTTCTTTCTTGTACAATATGACTGAAAAGCTTCTTGGAAATAATTGATTCATACTTCTAAATTAGTCAACATGTGAGTTACATCACAAAATTTTTTCCACAAATAAAGCCAAAAATAATAAGTTTTTGTGTTGCCCTCAAGTCAGAAAATTGAAATTTTGGGTCGGTCGGTTGATCGGTCTTTTTTTTTAAAACTGAATGTGTATACTTCTAAGGCTGTGGATTCACAAGCTGATCATCCCCAACTTTGAAAGTATTAATGTGCCTCAGGGACATTTATTTTGATAGGGAACATGTTTAAAATGCTTAATAAGCTTTTGAATAGTAGTTTTTCAACTAAAACGATAAGTTTTTAATATTTGGGCCTAATTTAAAAAAAACACCGACTCAATTTTTCACATTTTTAGGGTCGCTCGATGAGGGCAACACAACAACCGGAAAAGGTATACTTTAGGTCCCATCAAAAACTATACCCTAACCCTAACCCTAAACCCTAACCCTAACCCTAACCCTAAAACTAACCCTAACCCTAATCCTACACCCTAACCCTAACCCTAACCCTAACCCTAAATTAAACCTAACCCTAACACTAACCCTAAACTCTAACCCTAAAATTATGGATGGGACCTAAAGTACACTTGGTCCCAACAACCTTTTTTTGCCTAAACATGCATTTCAAAGAGTTGTTGAGGACAACAAAATATTTTTGACCTCAAAGGTGTTCCCAGGCCTGGAAGTTTCTCCCATCCTTAACCCATCCCTATCCCTTCCATCCTTTCCTTAAACCATACCATCCACACACTTAAGCTTAACTTCCCTATATCCTACGTGTGCCCATATCTCAACTAGATAATTCAACCAACAAAAACAGCTGTTTGACATTGCACAATCACAATTTACCATAGCAACACCCGATTTTTGCTGATTCTTCCCTTCCCAACGTAATACCCCACAGTAACATCAAGTATCGTGCACCATACTTCCGTCCAATCAGCTGATTGCAATGAGTCACGGATCTACATCCAGTCGCCGCCTTCCGACTAGTCTGTGATGATTCATGGGATATTAACGCAAAGCATGTGCAATTGCCGGAATCTCCCTTAATGCCAGAGCACAAGTTGGAGCTTGTTAATGTATTGGGTGAGAGGGCAAAAAACACTTTCTGTCTGCAATTTATGATGCAAGAACAATATTCTGATAAATGCTACCCACTTTAAGCCATTTAGACTGAATGCTTAGTTTGTAAGTTCTATAGTAAAGAATTTACTTGCCAATTACCTAACAGAACCATACTTCACTAGTTACAGTTTCATTTGGATTTCCAAAAATACATTACTTGAAAAGTACTTATGAGATGAGCAATGCTCAAGATCTTTCACTTAAAACTCATTTGCATTCATTAAAAAATACATACTTAAAGCTAGTTTGTGATCCACTTTTGCATTTTTGTTTTAAATAAAAGAGTCAAAAACGTCCCGTTAATTTGGTAATTAAGATATTCAACTGAATGCATTTTGTACCTGGATCAAAAATTGCATATAAAATGTGGTATCTGCATGCTGTAGATGTCATTACCCTGCAAATATGTGCACTTGAGAGTGGTGGAACACATGCATAAAAATCCAAAAAGCACATATCTTTATAAGCTTAATGTTTGAAGGAATCTGCCATACATTTCGTGATAAGTGCACTTTTCATGATTAAAATCAGGATTTATGAATTATGGATATTTCACAATAAGGAGATAAATGGTGGAAAGTACTTATTGTAAGTGCAAAGTACTATTTTGAAGAGTGCACTTTTGAAGAAATGCAGTATAATTTGCCTGATACCATTTTAAGCACTTTCTTTGAATGCAAAGTACTTTCAGTAAAGTAAAATAAAATACAAAAGAAAAAGAGCTCAAATTCTGAGTAAAAGTGGAAATTTGTAATAGGTGAGGATATATATAGTTTAAATTTTGCAAGAACATTCTAAAAATTATTTCATTGTAGTTTATTTTTATTATATTGAAGGTGTAGCACCATGACGGAAAGCCCCATCCCATTTTGTACTATTTTAGCGCATCACTAAGTGACCCCATTTTTTCCCCCAAACAAACTGAGGTCTTATCATTACCCCTCCCTATTTTATGTCCTTTCCAAATGACTCTCAATTTAGGGAAGTCCTCAATGAAAGATCCCCTTTTTTATTCAGTCTTGTCACTCAAAGACCTCTACATCTGATGTTGTTGCCACACACCCCTGCCACTTTCAAACGTGAGGCCCCCCCGCCCCCCGGTGGATTTTCATCATATCACCTAATCAAAAAGTGCAGTAAACATGGTCTTTAGTTTCTTTTACCATATCTTGTATTCATTTTAAGCTTTATTATTCTTCATCAAATCTGATTTAACCTCATGAGTACTGTCATCCTTTTGACATCATTTGATGACACAATTTCAGGCATAAAACAACAAATGCTACATCTAATACACTCTAAAAAATGACCATATTTTTTACGGTAGAAAACCAGTATTTTTTAACGGTGAAATCCCGTAAGAAAATATTTAATGGCGTAATGTAAATTTAACGGCATATATCAGTTATTTACTGCAATGACCGTCTTTTTACGGGATTTTACCGTAAATTAATAGCAAAAAAGACAATTTGACACCACAGAAAATATATACTAAATATAAAATATATCTGTAGTTATTGTACTAAGGTTCAACACATTTTCCCTTGGTGTGGCAATCTGAAAACATGCCTTGTTCTTGAGAATGGCTCGGGATGCTTATTTTGACACTAAAAATCATCCGATTTTAAGTTAGAAACTGGTGTCAAAATTCACCTATGCTTTGAAACAGGTAGGAAAGGTCCATAAAAAATATGATATAACGGTAAAATACAGTCAAATAAACAGTGACATGTAAAAATACAGTAAAATAAACAGTGACATGTAAAAATACAGTAAAATACCGTGTAATAATTTACGGCAAAGTTGTAAATGTTACGGTAAAGTGTTGGCAACCGAATTGCCAGTGATTTTACCGTAAAATTTACAGGAAATTTCTTAGAGTGTAGGTTTTGAGAAATTTTGAGTTTGCTACATGGGATGAACAAGCAAATTATATGTGGTGTGGGCCTCAAACACCATCTTTTGGGGCAATGTTTTCCCAAATAAATGAACTCATGATTTGTGATTTTTTACCAAATATGTATAGACCCAATTTTCATGGCTCATAGAAATTTTGACCATTTATGCCCCAATGTTGCACATGATTTTGCACACTGGATTCTTTAAATATGATCCATATTTTGGGATTTGGGTGGCCAAAAATGGGACCCATGTAAAGGATTTTTTGTGAACATCTAACCAGTTTTAATAGCATCCCCCTGATATCAACTGCAGTACTAAGATTATAACAGGAATTTGGGTCAAACTGCAAATCTCTGATATATCCATTTTACAGACTAACTTTGTTAAATTAAACACAATGTATCAATTTATAAACATATTAACTGCAGCACTATAGAATATACTAGAAATTGGGGTCAATCGGCAAATCTCTGTAATATCCATTTTTCAGACTAACTTTGTTAAATTAAACACAATGTATCAATTTATAAACAAGAATAAAGACAAAATGCACTCAGTGTCTAATTCATATATATGTGAAACTCTTCAAGATCAAAAACAGGAATTAAGAACTAGAAAAATAGTCTCTTAACAACGTTCTTTTTCTTTGTTCCATGCACTCCATTTAAGTGCACCATAATTTAATAAGAATGATAACACAATTTGATTATATTCTTATCAAATCCCATTTCTTTCTTCCATGTGGTAATTTTAGACATTATTGAAAGCGTAATTCTCAAAAGACTCATAGGGAATTACGGTTCCTTCCTTATTGCTATTTCACAGACTGATTCATGTGAACTTTGCAATTTTGTTAAGGTAAATTAAGACTGAAATCTATACATGAAATCCTCCTTATTTTGCTATTGATTGTGATGTTGAGAATTCATGTTATGCAAGAAGTATGAAGCTTGGATTGAAAAGCTAAAATTAATGGTTTAACAATATTCATGTGAACTTTGCAATTTTGTTAAGGTAAACTAAGAATGAAATATATACATTAAATCCTCCTTATTTTGCTATTGGTTGTGACGTTGAGAATTTATGTTATGCAAGAAGTATGAAGCTTGGATTGAAAAGCTAAATGTATATAGAATGGTTTAACAATCTTATGGCCAGCTGTTTAAGAAAAGATATAAAATATGGAGTCCACGTTACATCATTGCCGATAAAATATAAAAGAAGACAGAAACTATAGTTGGTTTGTTTCACGATGTTTTAATAGAAAATACGATTTAAGAAAAGGCCTTTCACAAGTTTAAGTGCCAAAAATTTTCACAAATGTTTGGTCTGGGCAATTTGCTTTATTTTTCCTAAACAATTGCAAAAAATCCTATAATTGAAAAACTCATAGAATTCCATGCATTAAATGGACATTTCCTATAATTCTGATGCAATCAGCTAAAATAACTTCTAATCATATAAAACTTCCTTCCTCTGACCATTGCTTTCAATTTGTTGCTGTCATTTCATATCATTTAATTTGCTCATCTTTTGATATGAGAGTTGTTTCACTTGCAATTCCTAAAAACGCTGATGAAATTAAAAAGCAGCTAGGACTTAAAATCAGTAGGTTGAGCTAGGCAAGATGTGTATTCTGGAATTTGCTTCATCAACCCAAGCAATATTTGGGAGTTGGGAAAAGTTGGGAAAGAAAGGCAGGTATACACGTAACCAACCTAGTTGAACCAAAATGACTGATACTGTGCCCAGACAAAAAAAAATGATCCTAACTGGGCAGATTTTGCTACATTTCCCTCAAATTAAAAATGCCACATATTTAAAAAGATGAGAGGTAAAAAGTATGTTTATTTGTCAATATTTTAAAGATAGGCAACCTGATCTGATCACAAATTGAACATATGCTTTTTCCTTAGGACCATCACCTCTAAATTGTAATGCTGAAGTTCGATTTGCACAGCTTGTGCTGAATTGATGCTTCAAGAAAAAAATGTGTTTGCAACCAATCCACAGAAACCTAGGTGATACTTATTTTTGTATACAATTTTTTCTACTATTTCTGTACTTTTTTGACCATTTAAGGAATTATAATTTAGGGGTAAAACTTTTGATGGTTTGAGTAACATTTGGCTTTCTTGTGGTATTAAAATCTCCAATCTGATTTGGGAAAGTGATCATAAAAGCGATTGAGGCACAAACTTTTAAGACAAAAAATGGCTAAGATGATGACACATGACTACACGGCAATGCGATTTATCTCTGTCATATAAAGTCTGCACAGGGAGAAAGAAACAAAGGACCGCACCATTAGATTTCCAAAGGGGTAGGAAGTTGGGTTCAGTTTGATTTTTTTTCGCGCCCCATTTGGATGCAATTTTGTTTTTAAATTACCTGGTTTTTTCCTCCTTTCCATATTCAGAATAGACTTTTTACTTCTGCCTTAAAGGGGATTTTTTTTCCAAAAACTTCCCACCTGGAAATCTAATGGCGCACCCTAACCATAAAAATGACCAAGACCTGCATAATGACACAATCTCATCCACATATATGGGACCATCATATGATTCCACTACCAATCTTTTTTCAGATTACCATATTTGAACATTTACCTTTTATAGCTAAATCTTTTCATGGCGGTGACTAACTATGTGACTACTGACTATCTAATCTTTAACTTGTTCCATGCCAAATTTTACACCTACTTCTGCCATTTAATGTGTACTTTTCAAATAGTTTTGACATAATCATGATAATATTTCACAATTTTGCTCCTACCATGTATCATAAAATCATCAGTACTAGTCATGCAGGATTTGGTCATGTTGGGGTCAAAACAAGGGGCAATCTTGTTAGATAAGAAAAAATAAATTTGATCAAAAGAGACATGTTTTGAAAGTAAGTTAACAAGAAAAGATTTCCAAATCGTGATCTTCCCCAAGAGAGTATTTTGATGACATTTTTGTGTCTACCTTTGAAGTGCAAGTTCTTTAAAGTAAGGCTAGAAAATAAATTGTTTGATTGTCCATCTAGATAATTTTATTATTTAAAAGCTTAGTCAGTCACTCAGGATATTTAAAAAAAATCCTGACTGAGCTTTAGAACTACCTAATTATACTAAATGTGCTAATTATGCAAAGTTCAGCTAATTTTGATGTCTGTTTGTTTATTTGTTTGTTTACCTCGGTTGGTCCGTGACGGACACATGCCATTAGATCCATGATGAACTCATGGTCTCTTCCAAGCTCATACAAAAGTACCAACCTGTATAGCCAGAAATGGCTAATCTATGCATGCTGGCCAATGCATCTTTGAAAAGATGCCAAAAATAGAAAAGATAGCAAGAAAAAGAGAAAGAGAAAGAGAAAGATGGTCACACCCTACACAATTGTACAATTTACTCTCAGCCCCTTACTTCGTGAGAAAAGAAATCAGGAATTCTAATCTCATGCCCCGATGCAAAGTCAAAATTAGTCGAAATGAACCAACAAAATGAAAAAACAATTAAAATGTTTAACACAAATTCTGTATAGTACATATTTTCACATTCTCCAAATGCAACATTTTGAAGAATAAACAGAATTTTATTCAGGACATTTCCAAAATTAGGGTTGGTATTCTTTTGTACACTAAGGGTCAGTTTATACTCAACCTCCAAAATAAAATTTTTCGCTACTAAACACCTTGTTGTAACGTCAAACTATGAGCGGCCATAGGTGTCAACAAGAGAAAGGTGTCTTCAAAATTGATAAGGGTGTCAATTACAATGAAAAAGGTGTCTCAAATCCTCAAAAAGGTGTGTGAAATCAAGAAAGGTATCTAAAACAAACAACACCTACGGCCGCCCATAGTTTGACATCACAACAAAATGTTTGGAAGCGAAAATTTTGTTGGGAGGGATAGTATAGACTGACACTAAATAGAATTAAAAACTTTTTTGTGATTTCCAGAAATGGGGCCGGTCAGGTGAGGAAAAACATATTTTTTGGCCTAATCATTGGTGATAAGCATCATAGATGATAGCTGGGCAGAGCATGGAGGACCAGGGTGCATTGGGTACTGCAGCACGGGCTACAGCACCATGGTGTTAAAAAAGGGGAGAAGAGAAGAGAATTCTTCTTTTTATTTGAGTGAATATTCATATTTTTCTTCTAATTTTATGTATGTAAATTTCAAAAATACATATCCCCTACTCCCTATATTGATAAAGTGGTAACAGGGTTGCCTTTTCTCTCACATAACTTATATTTGGCTGGCCTCCCCCTCCATTTTCTTCCCTCAAATAAGTCACAACCACATAGATGTAAAACTTTTTTCGATATAACAATTTTATGGAAAATTTCACACTCAATGACTTCCGATTTCTTTTTTTCTTTTTTTAATTTCTTTTTTACACTTCATTCTATATTTCAGTAATTTTCAGATGTAAATAAATGGTTCAAATGTATCGCTCCATCAAAATCTTTACTTGATGTCATTTTGCTATAAAAAGTTTGTGAATATGGAGGGCAATCCATTTTTCATTGCCAGATCAAACTCAAATTACTTATCTATCAATCAATTATCAGTCTGAAGAGTTAGAACATGTGTGGATTTAACCCTCCTATGAAAATGAATCATGCCCAAATCAAATCATCCAATCACATGTAACCTGATATATGAGTTCTTGCTTCTGATTGGCTGAAATCTGCTGCCTAATGTTTGTTGTCATGTTAGAATGACTAGACTGTATTTCTTTTGAAATTTTAAATATGAGTCAAATAACTACAGGAACCAGGCACCTGTTGGGTCAAACCCCCTCCAATTATAATAGATCATTCTAAATTAAATCAACCAATCATTGGTGGCTAGATACAGGAATTCTTGATTCTCATTGGCTAACACCTCTGGGGCAATAAACTTTTTCAAATGAATCACACTTCCATTTTTAAGGAAATCAGTAAATTTTAAAGTACTTTGTCAGAAAAACAGGAAAATATTTTTGAAAAATAACATTAAGAATCCGTTGAAATAACTTTAAACATGTTTGAAAAATGATTATAAAAATTCTGATTGATCCTTCATGCAGCATTTTTTCCCCGTTTAGTCTTCAGTGTTTGTTTTTTGATTAAAATCCACTTGGGGTACAGTACATCAAAAGGTTTGGCTGGTACCAGAGGTATGTATATGCCGTACATATTTGCATTTCAAACATGGGGTCTTACAGAACTGATTTTTGGTCAAAAATAGGGTCTGTATAGGGAACTGATTTTTTTTTTTTACAAAATTGAAATCTTACGAATTGATTTTTTAACGTAAAATATAACAGTAATCAAAATAAAATTGACAAAAAATAGCCTTAAAACACATTTTTGGGTCACTCTCTTTTAAAATAAGGTTTTTACAACTGAAATAATCTTGAATTGGGCATCTTAGGGAGTGGAAGAGGAAGCTTGAAAAGTGGTCTGCGTGGTTCCAAATCCATATGGAGGCATTACCTATGTCATTTCTGAGCTAGAACAAAAAGGCCTTTCCACAAACAAAGGTTAAAACTTTTGCATCACAAATATTACTAAACTCGATTGGATTCTTTTCGCACAGATCCCATCTGGCATCATCAGCAATGTGAGATGTTACTATGTCTGAAACAAAGAGACGATCAGACAGCAGAGGGACGATGAACATCTCACATTGCTGATGATGTCAGATGGGATCTATGCGAAAGGCCTCCAATCCCCGAGCTCCAATCGACGTTAGTAATATTTGTGATGCAGAAGTTTATAACCTTCATTTGTGTATTTTATCCATATATAAGAAAAAATATGTAGAAAGCTATCCCAAGTTTAATATTAAATGCTAAAGATAGCTTAGCAGATGTGTTGAATTGAGGCAATGATCTATTGAAAGTAGCTCAAATGATGAGTGGCTTGCTAATTTTAGTCACTTTCAGCTGATTTAGTCCTTCCTTTCTAGACTCATATTACAATGTGTTCAGTTTATTCCTCTTAGAAGCATACACAGACATTCATCCGTAGCATCCGTCTTTTAAACATTTCATAATTTAAAGTTTTCATCAATAATGTTCATTGTAAAAAAAAACTAGATTCTCTTAGACTTAAATTAAGAAATGTTGGCTCAATCAATCAGCAGATCCAAAGTTCAAACTCAAAATTTCTGAGTTGAGTCTGTAAGACACCCGGGGTAAGATACTAAGGCCCGTATGCACAAAAGATGTTTAAGAGTTAGATCAGATTTAAAGTTAGACCTGGTTTCAGTGGAATTCTGCATATATTTTCCTCAACCAATATTGTCATATTTTGTATTTTTTGTAATATTTGTAATTGAATCTTTAATATTGAAAGCTGTTGCAGTTCAAAAATGCAAGAAAATGTCTCTTTCAGGCAGCAGCAATTTTGAGTTAGACCCGGTCTAACTTTAAACCTGGTCTAAGTCTTAAACCTCTTTTGTCCATACGGACCTCAGGGAGCTACATGTAGTCCAGGCTCACAATTGAGGCAATCTACAAGGAAGTGTAAATACCGAACAGGGGGTACTCTGGGTATTGGTAGGTATGTGAGATCTGCGATATCCAACATAGGGTCTTGCAGAACAGATTTTTGATCAAAAATAGGGTCTACGGAACTGATTTTTTCCCGAATTGAGCTCTCAGGAACTGCTTTTTCCCCATAAAAATATGACTATTTGAGCTGAAAATCACTCAAAATTAGGTTGAAAACGTAATAAAACACACTTTTGAGTCATTTTCTCTGAAAATGGGGTCTTCGGAACTGAAGTTATCTTGAAAAGAGCACCTTGGGGAGCGGAAGTGGAGGTGTGAAAAGGGGTCAGAAGGGTGGCACATACCCGTACCTTCTGTCAATGTGAGTACCCCCCGGGGCGTAAATACAGATGAATTCACATCTCTGTGTAGTACCAGTAGACTGTGGGTACTCTGGCATAAGATCCGGATCTGCGCTACAGTACGTGTAGGCCTAAGCGTTCTGCCAAGATCTGGATCTAAGATCTGGTGAGACGTTCATGCATCTGGATTTGCACTCCATATAGATTGCAAAATCTACATGGACTGCAATTTTTGTTGTAGTATTTGGAAAATGATTGAACCATTAAAAAAGAAAAGGACACATTTACCCAAACATGCTAGCATGGTACAAAATGTCACAAATTCTTAGCAGTGGAAGGTCAATGTTGTTTTCTTTTTCATAAATCACTTTACAAAGTGGGGATGCAAGTTCACATTGTGAGGTCTCAATGCTAATTGATTTTTCGGAAAACCATGACGAAAAGGTCAGACAAAATATTTTGAGTCTTTTGCAGCACAGGAGGACAATGGACCATAATGGCCTGAAAGATGGCAGCATCAGCCTCATTTATGCCCACAGCAGTGTCAAATGTGTGTGTTCATCTCCTACCAGCCGTAATTATGACAAATTCTTGTGCGTTACTGGTGAAAATACATTTAAGCTCAATTCATACTCGGCCTCAAAACAAAATTTTTCCTACCAAACATTTGGTCGTGACGTAAAAATGACGAGTGACTCCAAACAAAACAACTTCAATACCGAGTTCAGACCAAACAAAATTTTCACACTAGATTGCACATGTTATTGAATTGCCATATACATTGGACCAAATGTTTGCTACCCGTTCATAGTTTAAATTCGATGGCAAATATTTGGTGACGTCACGACCAAATGTTTGGTAGGAAAAATTTTGTTTGGAGGCCGAGTATGAATTGAGCTTTACAGGTTGTAATTCGCCGAAATTGATTTTTTGGCAGATTGTCAATCTTAGCTTGCTTCAAAACATCTGCTAAGTTTTGTTTCAAGAAAATGAATGGAAATATGAAACATATATCTGTAATTTTTTTCTATCTGTTAGTTCTGCGGATCATCAACAAAAAATATAATAGAGCTTGCTATTCTGAAAGCATATGTCTCAGTTTTGTCCTTAACTTCTTGACTCCTTAACTCATAACTTGACTTTTTGAAAGCTGAGCGAATTTTAATAAGATGTCATTTTAATCCTTATAACATCTTAATTTGCAAATGTTTGAAAATGAGTGGTGCTCTGGCAAAATGAGCGGAAAGTCGCAATTGAAGATTGGCTGCTAAAGTAAAAATATGGTGAAAAGATCAAATTTCATTTTTTGATATAGAGC
Source organism: Ophiothrix spiculata (assembly GCA_000969725.1). Lineage (NCBI taxonomy): Eukaryota > Metazoa > Echinodermata > Ophiuroidea > Amphilepidida > Ophiotrichidae > Ophiothrix > Ophiothrix spiculata. The sequence goes on from JXSR01S051446.1 coordinate 28,123, forward strand.
GCCATAAATGTGTAAGTGTTACTATACCTCGCATTTCGAATCCTTGATTAACTAATTGATACTTAAATTTTACTGAACTCTTTAAATTTTTTAACATTCAAAAACAATGGCACTCTCAACTTGATGATACTTTGAAGGTGAATTATGCAGGGAAGTGCAATTATTTGCGGGTAATTGATTGCGTTTTGTTATCTTACACAAAAGTAATCAGTAACTTTAAAATCGATTTGCAACAATTTTTTACTGCCAGATTTTGAGAAATGAAGATTGTAGAAAGAAAGTATGACATATTATATATCATTCGAAAACTGACATAGAAAATGTCATAAATTAAATCTTGAAAATCGTGACTTTCTGCTCATTTTGCCAGAGCACCACTCAAATGATTTAGAGGCTGCATTTATGACTGGTTCAAGATGAAGGGGTCACATATTGCATGTAATTTCCACCCAGAACATGTACTTACTACTCATGCTCATGGATACACTTATAAAAAGCCTATTCTCTGTCTAATATTATATGGTTCAGCCTATGAAAATCTTTTAAGTCAGAATATAAGAATGGATTGGTCATTAGACACCAGACAATCTGGACATATCATATAGATTTTACAAAGTAGGTCTTAAAAGATCATCCTCTTCTCCACCCTTTGATCCACACAATACAGCAACTTTAGTATGCCAGCTGGTAGATATTTCATTAAGAAGCTGTTATTAATGTTTTAAGATTACTTTTGCCCAAAATGAATGATAAAATGAGGAAATCTCTTATATATTAGCTATGTGTTTTAAAAAGACCCGCTTCTCCGACCCCGGCAACTTCTTAATCTAGGGTAGTAGAGAAGCTATGGTTGGCACCTGGTAAATACTTTATTAGCAAAAATCTTGTCATTATAAGACTGTGGTTAATGTGGACAGAGTAGTGACATATGTAGGCTCTCAATATAATTTGCTGTCCAACAAGTTTTAGTACAACAGACAACCAAAATATTTAAGTCGCAAAAGGTTCTCAAGTTTTTAAAAAGTGCAAAGTGAAAAAGAAAGTCAAACAAATGTACAGACAGCTCATTTTTGATTTTGTGTTTTAATTTTGCTGTAATCTTGATAAAAACTTGATTTTTGCTACACATTTTCATACAAATTGATGAACATTTTAATCTAAAATAACAAGTCACAAATGCTGGCATTCAAAATAACACAGCATATCCTGATTAATAGGCATTTACAACAAAATCTGTACAAATTTAAATACGTTGTGATATTTGAACACCAAATGTAGGTAGGAGATGGTGAGGAAGCGGGCTTAAGATAGGATGGCATACGCTCCCTACAGACAAACTCAGATAAATAAACAACAAACAAATATGGTGAGTTTGAGAATCCTGCAGCAACATTGTCAAAATTATTTGATTAGAACGGTCACATATGGTATAATAATCAAGGTCCATGATCCAAGTTCTATTGAACAAATTTGAGTAATCTAATAAGTGTAAGGACTAGGTAGGAAAGCCCAAGATCAGGGGTTCATTGCTAATACAATTAGACTTAATGCTTTCAGTTCAGCCTGCCTGGAAACACTTAAAGACTAAATTCCTGGAAAGTTTGTGAAATACTTACAGATTTAAGGGGCATTTCATGATCCACTTTTCACCCTCAATGTCACCTGTGTCAAAATTGAGTTTTTTAGCTTATTAGAATCCTCAACTGGTATATGTTACGATCCCCAAATCATTTTTTCATATGTGCTTGCATTTTTTAGAAAAAAGAAAATATGTGCCATTTTCTAATTATTGTTGTGGCCCCGACAGTAATTACAACACAGTAGCCTATGGGTATTTTCAAAATGCTGAAAGGTTTGTAACTTGGAAACTAATGGTCGGAATCAAATGAAATTTTCATTATATATTATAGTATACTCTTTTTTTTATTAGCTAAAAAAGAGGCAAGGTTTTTGCCACATCAAAATCATGAATTGCACCTTTAACCTTTAAACATCATTTGCATTTGTCCCCAAATTTACAATGCTCTATTTATGTGATGTCATTACAGGCAAAATAAGAATGCAAAGTACTAAATTTCTTAGTTTTACCCAAAATCATTAAATCATAATGCATCACAGAATATTTGCAATTTTTGAAAAATTAACTTTTGAAAATATTAATTATTTTATTACTGCTATTTTCAAGAAACATAAAGCAACTGTTGTCAGTAAAGATTTTGCCCCCATCCTGACAGACATTGATTTAAGGATGAAAAACATATCAAAGACAATAGAAAACAAAACATACAATTAGCAAGTATAAGGAAAAAACTAATGATGATAATCAAAATAATTATCACCTATGACATGATGACCTAATGCACCATGACCCTCTCCCCCTCTCATCTTTAAGATTCAATTTCATTTTTGTCAATTCATTATCACCCCTTAGGGAAATTGACCATGAATTAAAATTATTTGATTTTTGACCTGAAATGAACTGACCATAACTTAGTAAATTATGCTAGAGGGTTAATTTGGGATGATCAAAAAATCAAAATTCTAATGCAGACATGATTTGACATTTCTGTATATCCAATTAGAAAATAAAAACTTTTTGAACAGGGATGCTCAAAGTAGACTCGAAATTTATGACGGTCTGTGCCTAACGTTAATTTTATGTGTTAACCTTGTAAAGAAATCTCTCTCTTCATGTTATAAGCCTCTCTCTCTTCATGTTCGAAGACTACATTTTTTGCGTATTGGATACATGATTTTGATACCCTATTGACCAATTTTGGCTGTTTTGGATACCCTTACGAAAAAAATTAAGCTCATTACGAGCTCGTAACGAGCTCAATATTACGAGCACGTCCACGAGCTCATTACCAGCGCGTTACGAGCACGTCATCGAGCTCATTACGAGCTTGTTACGCGTTACTAGCGCGTTGCGAGCTCGTTACGAGTGCGTTGCGAGCACGTATTTGAAACGAAACGCGCTCGTATTTGAAACGAAACACGCTCGTATTTGAAACGAAACGCGCTCGTATTTGAAACGAAACGTGCTCGTATTTGAAACGAAACGCGCTCGTATTTGAAACGAAACGCGCTCGTATTTGAAACGATACGCGCTCGTATTTGAAACGATACGCGCTCGTATTTGAAACAATATGAGCTTGATTTGTTCAAGCAAAGGGGAGTGTCAAGGGAATCCTGTATCAGCTGCAATGAATACAACAGGTATCCTCTGAACTTGATAGTAAGAATTTTAGTTTGTTAAGTGATTTCTAGTTAGTATATATTTTCTCTGGTGTCAAATTTTAAAACTACATGAGTTACAAACTCCTCAATTATATTTTTTTTTTCAAAGTTCAAGAATTACGAGCTCGTAAATGTATAACGAAATTTTCAAAGTACAATATTTCCGAGCAACTCCATAAATTATAAGCTTGGAAATTGTTTCAAATACGAGCGCATTTTATTTGAAATAAGAACGCAATATGAGCGCCTTTCGCTTCAAATACAAGCACATTTTGTTTCAAATATGCGCTCGTAACATGCTCGTAATGAGCTTGTTAATGCGTGCTTGTAATAAGCTTGTTAACTTGCTCGTAACAAGCTTGTAACAAGTGATTGTAACAAGCTTGTTAATGTTAACGTGCTTGTAACAAGCTTGTTTACGAGCTCGTAAAAAGCTTATTAACATGCTCATAACACGTTTGTAATTATGAGCTTGTTCCGAGCTTGATTTTTCCATAAACTTTGCTAAATGTCACAGCTTGTGATTTTATTAGCTTGTAATTGTTCTTATTTTCTAAGCGCATAATTTCTGAGCATTTCCGAATTCCTCAAATTTACGAGCTTCTAGATCTATAAACATATGAGCAAGTGCAAGCTTGTATTTGCTCATTTTTAACAAGCTTGTAAAAAATGTGTGTTTGAGCTCGCAATTGATTACTTTTGCTCAGAATTATAATCTTAATTTTAAAGAAGAAAATTTATAAATTTTTTATTAAAAATATCCAAGTTCCTAAAATTGACGAGCTTGTAAAGTATTATATTTCCAAGCAACTCCGGGCTTATACAATTTCCAAACTCATAACATGTCAAATTTGTAATTTCACAAGCTCGTAAATTTATGAAGTATTTTCCGAGCACATAATTTCCAAGCAATTGTTTTTAGGTGAGCAAGTACAAGCTCGCATTTGCTCATATTTTCAACAAGCTTATAAAAATTGTGCGCTTGAGCTTACAATTGATTACTATTGCTCGGTATTATAATCTTAAATGAGCTTAAGGTCTTGATTTTAATTACGCGCTATATAGTAAGTAAGCTCGTACGAGCTTGGTTTATGTTAAATGAGCAAAGTCATGCATATTACGTTCACATACGAGCTGAAAACGAGCTTGTATTGGCTCGTTTTTATGGTTACATTTTCGTAAGGGTACCCTTATCGCAATACTCAGGTATTATGCCAAACCGTTAAAAGCTCAATTACTTAGTACTTGTTGTCATGGATACACATGATATACAAGTCTCAATTATGACACTGCCCCTCTCCTGGTCTTTAGGCTATGATTTTGGTCTGAAACAACCCAACCGGGCCCAAAAATTGGAAAAATGTACCTCAAAACTCCCTGAGAGGACACTACTCACACATAAAGGTGATACGGGGACTTGCCGCTTTGAAGACCCCTTTTTACAGCTGAACGCCATTCTATAGCTATGTATTTTCCTGAAATCACCATTCTCAAGACTCTTAAACAAAGCTGTCCATTCTTTCCCTTCAAGAGTCTGCGAGTGTCTCTCTCTTGCAAAATCATGAACACACCTCATAGGAAGAAAATGTAACAGCTTATCAGAAGGTATTTACATAAAAAAGTCGCACATTTTTTGATGTCTGCATTGATTTTTCAAGCTGAACTGTTCATAGTCCTACAACAAGTACTGCACAAGCCTTTTTGCTTTGCACATCAGTCCTCAAGACCCTACATTTTCGATGGTTAGAATTCTCAAGAACCTAATTTTTGCTTTGCTTGTCAGTTTCCTAGCTTCCTAAACGAGCCTTGCTCATAGCACACAAGTAATGTGAGTAACAAACACCCCCTCCCCCTGTCAAAACTATATGCCATTTGTGAGGACTTCCCCTTCCCTCCCGTTAATTTGTAGAGGCTTTCTGAAATTTCAAAGCCAGGGAGGCATGATGCACTCACCTACATTTTGTTTTCAAATTACATAAAAAATTTTTAACCGGGCCTCAATCTCCACCATTCAATTTAATATTTGCACTGATTGCATGGCATATTATACTTGTTCATACTTGTTCAACATCTCTCACAGATCTACAGGAAACAATCAATTTATAAGATGAGGATGATAAAAACGAAATTTTGACGCATCGTCTTTGCGCATTGCCAGTCCCAAACAGCTGGAATGCAGACAGGTGGCTCACGATCAATGCTTTGTGCCGAATTATTATGCAATGTCATAGATGAAAGCTTTAACGCTGTCAATTTTCATGATATTTCAAAGGGATGACAAATTCAGGAAAGGGTTTTCCCTAAGGGTATAACAAAACTTTGCAAATGTCTCCATCCCTATATCCACATCTGCAATTTGCTGGGACAACCAAGTACCTATATCAGAAAATCTTGATTTTAGTTACACAACAAAATAATAAATATGGATCATATTTTAAATACATTTGAATTTTATGTTTTATCACATTTTATTTTGAAATTGCAAATCTTATGATTTTGTAACATGGAGTCAAACAACTTTCAGTGTATCATTCATGAAAATTAAACCCTAAAAGATTCAACTATAAGAGTGAGCGGACCTACGTCATGCGCAGCACAATGATCTAAAAATGACTCACGTTGGACTTCATGCGCGGTGAAAACAATCAATATTTCAACCAGGCATCCCTTCATTTTCTTTATTTTTTAGCGAGAAGGATCTGTGAAATGATGAGCTGTTTGTCATTTTTTTGTGGTTTGAATACTACACATCTCATATGATTTTGGAATCAAAATATTTTGAAATTTTGCTAAAATCAATCAAAGTTTCTGCAAGCCAACATTTTCTCCATTGGGTTGAATGGGAAGTCGGCAATTGTTTTCACCGCGCTATTTGGACAAACGTCCCAGATGTAAACAAAACAAAATAAATAAATTTTAAAATGCATTTCATTACAGCAAAGCAAAACCAATTTATGACTAATATAGAGCAAGATAATAATCAATCCAGCCTATCAACAAAACACAATCTGCACAAGTATTTCACTTGGGACTGTTTGCACCAAATTTATGTTTGTACACTTTTTTGTTTTAATCGTACTAAAAATACAAGTTTGTCATAAAAATACTTATCTTTCAATAGCTATCTATCTTCAAATAACCAATAGCTATCTATCTTCAAATAACTACATCTTACAACAGCACAGAAATGGGGATTTTACTGTGTGTTTTTTTTCAGTATTGAAGTGTATTCTGATTATGGTTCAAAACAAGAAAGCGTGATGTTATCATGAAAACCATTTATTGGTAGCTTGTAAAAATGACTTTTTACAATGCAAGCAGCAATTTGTTCAAAATATCATACATAATTACAAAAATATATCCTTTAGACCTCTGCAATTCCTATGTCAAAACGGTCCATTGTATGAGACATATTTAAAAGTAAACAATTACCATCAATCTATTTCAAAGAGAAAACAAATACTAAAATACTATGCATGAATAGGGCACCATCAAGAAAATCTTCAGAAAAATATAACTAAAATACAATTATCAAATCATAAAAGGCTCAGCAATTCAATGTCAAAATGGTCCATTTTATAAGACATATTTGAAAACACCAATAAAAATTCGTCGGAAGCTTATTAGAAAAATATAACCATGATAATTTAAAAACAATATTTAAATTATTCAAGTTATCCAACTGCAATCTTATGTCAAAATAGTATATTTGAAAGCAATGAACAATCAGTCAAAAGGGGAATACAAATACCACAAATAATCAGGGCACCAACAAAAATTCCCCCAAAGCTATATTCTAAAAACAATTTAAAAATTATCCCTGGTGGCCTTTGCAGGCTTATTTTATATAATACATATAATTAAAAACACAATTATCAAAATTATCTCAGAAGCCTCTGCAATCCAACGTCAAAATGGTCCATTTTATAAGACATCATTTAAAAGCAATCAGCAAATCAGTTTAAAAGGGAAAGCAAATGCCATACATAATCAGGGCATCAACAAAAGTTCCACAAAAGCTTATTAAAACAAATCATTGAAAACACTTATCAAAATTATCCCAGAGGTCTCTGCAGGCTTATTTGATAAATATAATCAAAAACATTTATCACAATTATCCTGAAGCCTCTGCGCAATTCTGTGTCAAAATGGTCCATTTTGTAAGATATAATAGCTGTTCATTTGATTAATATCTTGTAGTGTATAATAACATGTATCCTTATTTTCATTCTTTCTCCTTCTCTCTATAGGCTATACCGAGTGAGTCAAAAAAACTGCAATAGTTAAATAAAAGCCATATTTTAAAAACAAGAGATACCATGAACATGAAATGTATATATTTAAATAGATCACATATTTACCTTTAAAACGGTGAAAGAATGGGGATAATTGATAAAGGCGTCATAGAGATACATTTATTTGAATAGGAAGGCTTAAAAACAGTTCTGTCCAACTGTCGTGCATATGTTTTATTCAATACGTAGGACACAATTATGACATACTCTTTTCTCTTTGGTTTTGGTACGTTGAAAAGGGCCGTTTGAGCTTGGTGGCCCTGAATATTCAATATTCGGTTGAACGTGGACTGGGACACATGTGGCAGTGGATTTCTTTGCGAGCTCACTTCGGGATCCCTTGCCCGACGAACGCGGTCGACATTTCTCCTGCTCCTTGCCGTTCGCGGTCTTCAAGATCTCTCTTTATTTAGTTTATGGACTGTTCTTGTTCTTTTGAATTTCGCCAGAATTCATATGGTGAATGCACATCGTACACCCGATTGGAAGAATGCACCCTGGAATCTCCGTTTCACTTCTGCATGAGATTTGGTGGTAAAATAAACCGCAGCTATGAAAGCTCGTTTGTGAACTGATCTTGAGGCATTTTAAACAGTGACTGATTGATGAGCTCTCCCTTCTAAGACAGTGTAATTTTGCACTTGGAAAGACCGCCTAAATTATCTTTTATATGTAATTTAATAGATTAAGACGAGATTTTCACTGGAGCAAGGTAATCGGTTGGTGTTGTTATTCAAGAGGTGCATGCACGAAATTCAATTAAATATTGGTACTTACTCGTTAGGAACTGTCGTTTGACGAGGCATGCTCATTTGGACAGAACTGTTTTCATACCATAATATTCAAATAAGGATATCTTCGCAATGCCTTTATCAATTTGCACCATTCTTTCACCCTTTGAAAGCTTTATTCATGATCTATTTAGAAGTTAATATTTTTTGTTCGAAATTACTTTTGTTCTTACAATATGGCTTCCTTCTAATTATTGCAGTTTTTTTGACTCGCGTGGTATGTATATGAAGAGCCCGATTCCAAAACCTCTTACGTCCATTTTTATGGAATTTGAGTTTGAACCTGAAACATATAGTGCTTGACCGTACCTTCCAAGCAATGGTAACGATTTGTTGCAAAACCGCCCTATCTGTTGAAAATGTCAATCAAAAATTGTGACAAAACCTCTTTTGTCCATGCCTGTTGTTGTTATTGGACCATAACTAATGAATCGTTTGAGGGAACCACAATTATCATTTCCCGCAACATTTGAATTAGACAAGTACTGCATGTAACTACATACTTGACAGCATGCATTGTGCTTTTATAATGTATCCAATACACTGGTCGATTAGTACCCCCTGATCTTGGCACACCGCATTTCGTCATCAGATAGCAGTAATATATCCTGGTCGCATAAACTTGCGGGGAAACAATATGTTGTTGTTTTTTATTGGGGTGGGGTGAAAACGGGGACGGGGTTGGGGAGGGTTCGCATATCAGCAAGATTCATAAGCCAAATGTACGAAGGAAAACTTACAAATTATGCTGAAACCGTTAAATTACATTGTTTTAAAATCAAGTAAGGAAAGGAAAGCGTATGTAATGGGGTGGGGGGGGGGTAACGGAGGAGGAGGGGGAGGGGAGGGATTTTACAACCTATCATAAGCCTGTGAACATGCCGCAATTTGCGTGAACCACTCTGTTGCTATTGCATTTTTGTGCACTTTCTGGACGGTTTTAGCTGAGCATACCTTTGAATAGTGGGGATGGTGTGGGAGGGTGGTGGAAAGGGTGGGTTTTGGGCTTTAAAGACATTACTACATAGACACATGATAGATGTGATTTGTTTAGTTAATAAATCACATCATTTTACACTGAAAATATGATCTTAATTTCTGAAATTTATTTATTTTGTTTGTTGTCCATTGATTAATTATGGAGTTTGGTGACAAAACCTCTTACATCCATTTTTTTGAAATATTCTAATTAGTTTTAAAAATAATTGTGAATAGTCTGATAATTTTCTGTAAACCTAATATTGTAAACAAGTACATCATTATACTTAATTTGCATGCAAACTTGATTCAAAATAACAACATACAAATGTCATAATAAACTTTCGTTGTTTTCTCAGTTTAACAAAAATGGATGTAAGAGGTTTTGGAAAAAAGCTCTTCATATACAGCACACAGGTTCTTATGTTTACTGTTATTACTACAGAGAGCAATTCGTAGTAAGACACATTTGAGAGCAATCAGCAGTCAGTTTAAAAGGGCAAAACAAATGCCACGCATAATCAGGGCACCAACAAAAATTCCACAAAAGCTTATTAGATAAAAATCTAATAACAATTATCAAGATTATCCTGGAGGCCATAATCTACTTTAATTATACAGGAATTCAACTGACAGAGATGGGTCTACCACACAAGAGATGAAATATCTGCATGTCAAAGGAATAAGCATAATTCCGAAAAGAATTGAACTAAAGTAAGTTTACTTTGATCCGCTTTTCAAATATGTATGAGCAAAAATGGGAATGATCAAGCATGTTTGTCCCTTTAAGTGACCCCATTAACAGGACAATCCCACTACTGTGAACCTGATAATGAGCCTTCAATAGGCTTTGCCTTGTCTGAGGTAAACATCCCAGTAAACATCCAACATTACAGGATTTGCACTTGACACCCACAAACACAGGAATCACACTAATAGTTTGACCATATAATTGCTCTTGAGGTAATCCAATTCACACATTATCAAGGAAGTCATCAATTAATTGAAGTCAAGTTTGTTCAGGTCATAGACCTACTGTTACAATGTTATGTTGTCCAAAACAACCTGTACTGGATATGGTCAGACAAGACTGGCAGATCTGATCTAATTATTGCAAAGGCTCCCCTCACAAGAGTAGCCACTGAGCCTGGTTTTAACATTTGTAGAGGTTTTTCAACTCTGAACTCTATTTTGACCTAATTTATAATAATAATGTTTATAGAGTTGCATTGAACTTCGGTATTGTCCAAAACAACCTCAAATTGATCTGGGTATTATGGCCAGCATAGACTGGGAGACCTGATCTGATTAGGGGAAGGCTCCCCTCAGTCCCCGATCTAGTTTTGAGCCACTGAGCCTATTCTAGGTTTTTAAACTTTAAACCTCATCTTTTGACCTATTTGATAATTCTGTATTGTTGCACTGAACTTTGTATTTGTCCAAAAACAACCTGGGCAATGATATGGTCAGAATGTGACGTCAACCAAGATGGAATGCGAGACCTGATTCCAAGACTCCTTCCACTCAACCTATACAGAGATTTTTCAATTTAACCTTTGTGACCCAAATTTAAAAGACTAGCTATGATTAATAATATGTACTTACATGCTGTCCATTGGTAAAATACTTAGGCCTAATTAAGATCTTCTGACATTTTTCTTGGAATAGTAATCAGTTTTAGTTGACCAATTTAGCTTCCAGTATCAAAACCCACAGTGAAGGTATGGCAACTAAATTTGTTTTCGACCCATTTATTTGGGTCATGACCCATAGTTTGAAGCCTTTGCAATAATTAACTTTCATTGACCATCAGTCAGACTATTGGAGGAATTTAAAAGGGGTGTTTTCCCTCTGATTTGAACTTAGGACCTCTAAGGCTGTGATCACATAGAAGTATAAGGTATTCGCTATACGCTATTTGATGGCTATATTTTATACAGGCACGGCGAACTATACGTTTTCTCAAATAGTGCCCTCCTATGTGACCCGGTAGCATCAAATTTGTGTGTTCGATTGAATCTATACGCGTGCCCAGGTGAAATAGTGCACTATTTACCCGAATAGTATAGTTCTATGTGATCGAAGCCTTACAGACCAAAAACCCAAATAATCAGTTGTTCAAAATTGTTGCACTCACATGTTCACAATACTTCATACTGCTGGCTACAAATATTGATTCGTAGCTTATAGCTGATATATAATTAATATGCAGAAATGTTACTATAAAGAAGCATGTACCCCGCTAGTTCAGTTAGCATTCATATTGATTTGTGTAGCTTACAGCCTGAATGGGGAGGGGGGACTCAACTTAAATATGTGCAACACCAAAAAGGCCCCTCTTTCTTGCGCTTGCTCTCAACAAAAGACCCCCTATTTACCAACTGTTAGAATCTATAATCCCCTATTTTTCTTTAAATTCCATGTCCCTAAAACAACCTTTGTCATTTAAAGACCAACCATTCAGGCCTACTTAGTTTGATGTAATTTCGTAAAAAACTTTGTTGCTAATTTCCTGAAATTTTGCGAATATTTTGGCCATTTTGACCTGGAAATACCCTACTTTTTTATGAGCTTTGCTCAAAGACCCCTTTTTTTCACTTTGTCACAGAAAGACGATCTTGTCACCAAAATACCCCAACGTCCGAGGTGCTTGGTGACACTCGTGCGTCAGTTTCATATGTGAGTGCCCCCTCCAGGCTTACTGAGCACGCAGTTGGTATAATATTCAGAAATTTTACTATACAGGATAGGATGGGTGTCATTTGTAGCGCAGTGGCCGAGCGGATAGGGCCCTTGACATAAAATACTCAATTACCAAGACTGTTATCTTTTATAGCCTAGGCCTATAAAATGTACATGTATACCATATCACAAATTCTGACATTATAGATTGCACATACCATTATAACAAATTTCTTATAAAGGCCTAAAATCTCATTTTATTCTGAAATGCATGCATTGATTTATATAGGAGATAAAATAGCTCATAAAAGTAATCAGAAAATTCCATGTACCTGTAATCAGATAATTCCATGAACCTGTCTAACAAATTTTGTCAATGACTAATATTCCTGCTTGTGATGAAAATAAGATAAAATTCCATGTACCTATCTAACAAAACTCTTTTAATAGGCTTATTACCTATATGACCTATATGACACTTAAAATTGATCTGATATTAACATTACAAACAACAATATTAGCATAACAAAGGGATCTATCAAGGACATGGTTATTTTGGTTATTGATACAACCTATTCAATTATCATTACAAAAGAAAACTTTCTGAATCAGTCAATATGGTTCCTTGTTTATTTTAGTTCAAGGTTTTAACTATAAAGAAACATATGAGAACCAGCTAAAATCATAGAGTATCTCTTCAACAGACTGATTATTCACAAACATGTGTATTTGTGCATTTATAAAAGGATGTCACTTACACACTATAGATTTAAAGGAGGCTAATTTTTACCCTGTACCTTAATACCCCAAGTATTTTGTGATAAAAACCTGTTAAAAATTTGAACCCTACACAATTTGTGAGAAATGGTTCAAATGTCTAGATTTCATAATAATTAGATATAATAATTAGGCAAAAATTTGGGTGCAGATTACATTTTTTAACTTTAGTAAACTGACGGGGAACTTCAGAATCAGGTTGAGTCCTGAATTTGTAATACAGATTATTAAGAAATTGTTGGCACATGCTAGCTGTGCTTACTGTAGACCGTCTATGTTAGCATAGAATTTAGTTGTGCTGTTGTCCAGCTCAATTACAAAACTGTTGTGATGGCTAATGTAATCAGAATCCGATGATAATCCATCGATCGATGCCTATAAACGCACAGTCTTGAAACATGCGAAATTTCTTATGCATTGCGTGTGTAAAGGGTGCTTATCGATGGGCGATGAACAATATAAACATTATATACATCAACAAACTCTGACTGAATAAACCATTGGTGGATACAAAGTGGAATTCAACTGTTTTCATGTTCTTTGGATAAAAATGTCTGCTTCGTGGTTATAAACATCCAAGATTTGGCTTCCAGACTCCACTCAAAACGAAATCATGCTAGCCTGATCTTTGCATTGCATTTTAGTTTGAGCTGGGCTCTAGCTCATGGAATCCATAAAGCACCCAAAAGTCCAGGAGCCCCAGTCAAACGCCAGGTGGTACACAGGGCAATGTACTGCAGTAAAGGAAGCTTGGTCTAGTCCTTTGATCCCATAGAGAACATGACCAGCTCATGGGCATTGGGCAAAGCATGGTCAGAAAACGTGTGGTCTTTCTGTCAAAATTACCCACTACATGCCTCAATCTGAGTACAGCCGTAACATAAAGTGACACCAGTCTCACAGTGGCGGCACCAAGGCAAATACCTTCCCTTAAGATAAGCTTACTCACACCCATGATCAGACCTCAAAGGAAGCTGGAGTAGCCAGGGCTAAAATAACTGATCATTATGAAATAACCCTTAAGACTTGACAGTGAACTTGAGGCATTGGAACAATATCCTAGGATTGTAGGCTTTTCCTCCTGATACTTTGTCAAGTTCAAGGTGTTGTGTCCTTAATTAACTGATCAGAAGAGGAGCGACTAAATGTCCACCTTTTTACCCACGAATAAATGGCAAATGTGCTACGAATAAATGGCAAATGTGGTTAAATATCTGATGAGAAGAGGAACGTCAAAAATGTTCACATTTGTCAATTTTGCCCACAAAAAACTACAACTGATCTAAGAATATTTCCAAATTTAATAATTTTCTGCACTTGTTCTAGCCCTGTTTACAGTGCCATGTCCAACATCCACTTAGTGTCCAACATCCCTTAGCCACTTCGCGGGCTGCCTGGCTCGTTGCTGGGTCCGTGGGAGGGGCGATCAGGGGAACGATACCAGTTCTACACTTGTTCAAAAAAAAAAGGAATAAGTCTTAAAAGCCTTAAAAATCTGACTGGAGACTGAGAATAAAAACTTTAGAAAGTGGACATTTTTAAAGATATTAAAAATAAAAAATGCTAGGAGCTTCTAAGTTCTAGGGGTTCTGCCTCAAACATGGACTCCTCAAGGAGCCCTTAAAAGGACCCTGCTTTAAAGATGATACTTTTAAGAATCAAACTACCACTACCCGAAAGTATAAATGATGGAATATGAATTCAGTTGAGGATTCCTACAGCGTATTCAACTACACAAATGTGAATGTACTTATACCCTGGTCACATAACCTTGCAGAGAGGTTACGATATGTTTATGGTGTCATACAAGGTAGAAATTCAGCGGACACCGACCGTACATCAGTCGTGCGGAGACTGGGCGAAGTTCGTGAGCCGTAGAGATGCCAAAAATATGCTGCAAGAATGTAACTCGTAGTCAAAACAACGTTGTCTTCAGTTATGGTCCAATAACTACCGACGGTCGACCAGGCAACGATGTTTTGGCGTTGTGGTTTCCTTCCGATTTCCAGACACTGGTCAGCGACCGGTTGTTATGTGACCATAGCATGATGCACCATTCATGTGTGTCCTACCCCCGGGGTCCTACCAAGTTGCATATCAACACCCATGCACTCTCAGTGCACAGGGTGCACCATTTGAGATTCAGGGGACATGGAAGTTGAGATCGAGTCAAGTTTCGGTGGCAAGAGGTTTTTTTATTTGCCACCTTCGGTGGTAAGATTTTTTTATCACATTTTTATGATTTTCTTTGTCCTGAAGAATTGGGTAAAGTTCCCCTCCCCCCCTTATTTTTGGGTCAAGATTTATTTTTAAACTTCCATACCCCCTAAGAATTAAATGGGCGCCCCATGGGTACTTGCATACACTACCCTTGATTCTAGATCAATGTAGATCTGAAAAAAATATATCAATGTAGATCTGAGCTTTCATGCAGCTTGGCCCAAATCTACCTGTGGCCTGCCACTTGTGCATATGATACACTATTTTCATGATTTTCCATTGGACGTCCTCTTTGATCATTTGAACCTGGTACATCTTATTTATTTCTGTAAAGTTATTTCATGAAATTTAGTTAACTTGGGGTTAAGCATGTTAATTTGTTTGTAACAACATCAGGTGCATGGTCTTATAATATCTTCCAACCTATCGGTCAATCTTAAAGCTGTCGGATGCTTCTGCTCAAAAGCTTTATCTTGTATCAAAATTAATTAAAATAACATCAACTTGACCTTTCTCAAATGACATTTTCTTAATCCAGACATGGTACAACATGGCTTTGCAACATGGTCTGGCCAATGTACTTTCCCTGCCAGAGGTTAAAGACTTTTGACCCAAGACACCTGTAACAACTTGCTATTTTTCAACAGATCTTTGGCGATAAATGTAACGATTTTCCATATGGTTCATCCTGGTATTGTGCAGAAGAAAGGAAATGAGTAAATTTATATAAAGTGATTCATGTACAACAGGACCAAAAAGACCAAAACATATGTTTACAAACAGCAACAAATCATTCTATTTGTAAGCAATTGCAACTTTAACCACAATTCTCATGCATGATCTGTCCAAGAAGGGATATTCAAATAAGCATGGTCAAATGAGTGGGTTTCATTTTTAGACAACTCTAAACACCAAAAATCATCAAATTAATCTTACAAAATATGAACCTATTTACAAACCCTAAACACATTTGTGATGACTCACACCGAAAGGGGGGACTCAATTTTGAGTTTATCATTGCATCTGTTACAGCATTTTCTAAGCTTTAAAATGACACCTTATTTGTCGAAATTGATCAAGGCAATCAAATTTTACAACAGAAAATCTGCTGGAAATTATTATTATTTTCTTTATTTTTTGCTACCTATTTTCACCCGAATCTTGAAAAGTGTTCTGTTGCAAAGTCCCCCTTTTCGGTGTGAGTCATCACATTTATCTTGCCTTATGTTTGACTCTTTTCTTTTTTACTTTTTTTTTTCATTTTTATCAAAATATCTAAAGGACTATTGAGCAAGTTCATAACATGTTATACAGCAAAATGTCTATAAATTCAAGTCTTATTTACAAAATTTGAGCTTGAAATCGAAAGGCTTGATTTACAGGTAAATTTAAATATTCTTTGCCTTCTAGAAGATTGTAATAATTGCTCCTCAAATATACTGAAGAAGATATTACCAGGTACTAGACTATCTTTCAGATACAATGGAGTCAGGGAGTTCAAATGGATTTATCTGAATCCTGGTAGGCACACATGGATTTATCAAACCAGAAACTTTTTGAAACATTATTTTGTGATACAGATAAAACCAAATATACATACAGGGGATACATTTTTATCAAATCTCTAGAGGCATAGGATTTATTCAAGTAGAACAGAAAATTTGAACTATGTGACAGAGATTGGGATATTCATTTTCAACTTCAAGTGTACACTACCAGTACACCCGTCTAGTATTTCCCATTGAGGGGTACACAAAATGGATGTTAGGCCTGGAACCAGGGTCCTGAAAAGGGAATTCTGCTGTTCACTCATAAGGGGATTCAGAAATAAAGCCTTACATATGGTCCTGAATTCGCTGTTGAAATTACCTCATTATCAGATACCATTACCCTATTCACTCGTCCAATTCAACTATGTATTATCTGAATGTATGTCACTGTAGCACTGGGTTAGTTCATACTAGTGTGCCAAAAATGATGTCAAAATACTTTTATAATGCTTAATCATAGAGTAGGGTGATTTGTCAAACTATTGAAAGTTGGAGTATTTAAAAAAATAAAGGTTTGTCAGTAGGAAAATAGTTGAATTGGACGAGTGGATAGGGTATCCCAGCAAACGTTCCACACATACATAGGGATCACCGCATTAATTTGAGTTACTTTCTTTAACTGCAGTCATTTCAATAATAACCAAAGGTCAGATTGTCTCCCACAGCAATATTACTTGACTAGCAAAGAGTATTACTTAGTCTTCTCTGGCGTATCTTTTGAGAGCTGTGTATAGTGTGAACGGTTGCCGGGGTATCCCAGACTATTGCATAATCACTTCAACAGCAGATAGATCACAGGCACAGCTTGACCTAGTGTTCTGAAAAGGTAATGCAACCCCAACATGCCAAAGATTGATCTACAGCCCGGTCCGAAGTCTGAAAATATAATTCCAAAGAAAATGTAAGCTTACACATGGATTTGCTGCTTTACAAATTAAATCACATCTTTTCTTTGCCTGAAAAGCTATGTTGAACTGCCATGGCCCAAAGGCTGAACTAAGGCCTCCTCAAGGGCCCTGTTTGTAAAATACCGCTTCCTGTCCAAAAACATAATTATTAACATAATTTTTGAATGAAAAGTGGTCTCTAAGTACTAATAAAATGTCAGATGTCCCCTCTCACCACACCTTCCATTTTCATCATGAGCATGTTTTAGTACTAAACATCCAACCAGACCTGGGGCCCCAAAGGACACCTTTTCTTCTTTTGTTCTGAACTTTTCACTTGTATTTTATTTTTTGTGATCTATATACCAGGCCTACCTAGTATCAAACTCCCCTGGTAAAATAATATATGCCGGTAACATCTAAAGGACTATTGAGCAAGTTCATAACATGTTATACAGCAAAATGTCTATAAATTCAAGTCTTATTTACAAAATTTGAGCTTGAAATCGAAAGGCTTGATTTACAGGTAAATTTAAATATTCTTTGCCTTCTAGAAGATTGTAATAATTGCTCCTCAAATATACTGAAGAAGATATTACCAGGTACTAGACTATCTTTCAGATACAATGGAGTCAGGGAGTTCAAATGGATTTATCTGAATCCTGGTAGGCACACATGGATTTATCAAACCAGAAACTTTTTGAAACATTATTTTGTGATACAGATAAAACCAAATATACATACAGGGGATACATTTTTATCAAATCTCTAGAGGCATAGGATTTATTCAAGTAGAACAGAAAATTTGAACTATGTGACAGAGATTGGGATATTCATTTTCAACTTCAAGTGTACACTACCAGTACACCCGTCTAGTATTTCCCATTGAGGGGTACACAAAATGGATGTTAGGCCTGGAACCAGGGTCCTGAAAAGGGAATTCTGCTGTTCACTCATAAGGGGATTCAGAAATAAAGCCTTACATATGGTCCTGAATTCGCTGTTGAAATTACCTCATTATCAGATACCATTACCCTATTCACTCGTCCAATTCAACTATGTATTATCTGAATGTATGTCACTGTAGCACTGGGTTAGTTCATACTAGTGTGCCAAAAATGATGTCAAAATACTTTTATAATGCTTAATCATAGAGTAGGGTGATTTGTCAAACTATTGAAAGTTGGAGTATTTAAAAAAATAAAGGTTTGTCAGTAGGAAAATAGTTGAATTGGACGAGTGGATAGGGTATCCCAGCAAACGTTCCACACATACATAGGGATCACCGCATTAATTTGAGTTACTTTCTTTAACTGCAGTCATTTCAATAATAACCAAAGGTCAGATTGTCTCCCACAGCAATATTACTTGACTAGCAAAGAGTATTACTTAGTCTTCTCTGGCGTATCTTTTGAGAGCTGTGTATAGTGTGAACGGTTGCCGGGGTATCCCAGACTATTGCATAATCACTTCAACAGCAGATAGATCACAGGCACAGCTTGACCTAGTGTTCTGAAAAGGTAATGCAACCCCAACATGCCAAAGATTGATCTACAGCCCGGTCCGAAGTCTGAAAATATAATTCCAAAGAAAATGTAAGCTTACACATGGATTTGCTGCTTTACAAATTAAATCACATCTTTTCTTTGCCTGAAAAGCTATGTTGAACTGCCATGGCCCAAAGGCTGAACTAAGGCCTCCTCAAGGGCCCTGTTTGTAAAATACCGCTTCCTGTCCAAAAACATAATTATTAACATAATTTCTGAATGCAAAGTGGTCTCTAAGTACTAATAAAATGTCAGATGTCCCCTCTCACCACACCTTCCATTTTCATCATGAGCATGTTTTAGTACTAAACATCCAACCAGACCTGGGGCCCCAAAGGACACCTTTTCTTCTTTTGTTTTGAACTTTTCACTTGTATTTTATTTTTTGTGATCTATATACCAGGCCTACCTAGTATCAAACTCCCCTGGTAAAATAATATATGCCGGTAACATTTCTGTGTTATGCTGGGGCATTGTCCGTACAGTTAAGCACATCTGAAAGCGGGGTTGAAAAGCCAAAGTTGGCGGCAGTTCATGAAGTGGTTTTGCAAGAATGTAACAAGTTGACTTTGATGTTGTTATAACATAATTACTTGTAAGTTTTGATGTAAAAAACTGTTAAATGTTTTGATAGCACATTATTTGGTCATCAAATGACCTGTCCAATTTTCTCATGTTAGTTTTGACATTTGTTTTGTTGTTGTACTATGTACAGGGCACAGGTGTTTTTTGATTTCTTCTATTTTTTCTTTTTTTTTTTTTTTTTTTTTACAAATTCATGAACCAATGTATGTACTAAAGGATTTTCTCTAAAATGTGAAATTCTGGGTGAAGTCAAATGTCATTATGATTTGAACTGGAATAGCTATGTTGTTTTACTATTAACCCTTTGAACCCGACGAGCCGGTACACCGGCTCATGTGTAGATGTACCGTATACGCGATGAGCCGGTTTACAGGCAGGCTTTTAGGTCACGTGTCAGAAACTTGATGTGTCTGTCACCAAGCATGGGTAGTTACAATTTTCAATAGTCTTATTGATATTGGAAGACATCAATGAAGCTTTGAACCCATGGTTGATGGGTCATTTTGCTCTTATTTTACTCGAGAGAGGTGAAAAATTCCTCATATTTTCGTAAATTTGATCACAATTTTCAACAAATGTTGCTTCGCCCATAGACTACAACGTAAATGTTGAATATGTTGGTCGACATAAATAGTATTCTTTTGTGAATGCTGGTTATTGGAACAATTCAGACTACTGTAAATTGAAAAAGTAAAGCAAGGGAAATCAAAATCAAATTAAGTTTAGGGGTTATATTTTAACTTTCAGGTTGGCCCGGGTCAGCGGTACAGATACACGTGGAATGGCCAGGGTTCAAAGGGTTAAAGTATTCTTTCTTTTGCCAAATTTGTTAACAACATGAGAAGTATGAGCTAAGGACTGCTTGTCAGATGAAACTAAAATCATTGTGAAGAAATTACTTGAAAGTCTATGAAAAAGAGTCTTTAACTTTCACCCTTATTGTGTCTGTTTCACAAGTCACATTCCCATCATAGTTTGACCCAGGAGTTTGACAGCCCACAATTGTGAAAAACCCACAGGATAACGCACCCACCCATCCCAGACAGAGGGACAATTTCCTTCCATTTTCTCTTTTCCCAATTTCCCGTTAGACTTCAACTTCAAGAAACAGGTGTCCCTGGAGCATGGTTGTAGCTTATGTAAGAACATATTGGTAGGGCATATAGAGCAAAATGTACAACATAGATGCTATTTTTGAAGAAATTACTTTAAATAGATTGTTGTAAAAAATTCCTGTCACTCTACCCTTTCTCCTAGCCTTTCTCCTCTGACTTGGAAGGGGCAAACTTTCCACCAGATATCATACCATGACTACTTTTCCATATGAAACCATTAGTCTTATTTATCCTACCTATGTTACATCTAAAAACCTTTCATTGGATTACTGTCAATGAAAACATTGGATTATCATAGTGGTTTTGTAGCTACCAAAAGCTAAATGTTCTTACTTCTTCTTTTTAAAGCAAGTTTTATCTTGGTGTTTTTTCCAAGTTCAGTTTGCTGGACTTATTTTATCTTGGAAATTTATAATGACAGGCCAGTATTTCAGGTTTTGAGAGAAACATCGCTATTTTAATTAGCAAGTCAAACATATTTAATGCTTGTAATAGTGCTTAAACATAACCTCAAACCCTGGCCTCACACATATTTTCTATATGTTGTAGTAAAACAATCCAAGTTTGATTAACATTTGGAATCCCCAGCATCATTCCCTTTTCTCTAGGATTTTTTGTTGAAAACAAATCATTTTTAGCACTCACAAATTTGAGGTTCATGACATGAGTGCCAATAAATTCAATACAAATTTGGATCATGTTAATGTTCATGGTAAGACCTAGATTAAGGACTAAATTTCTTTTAGGCCTACTTCATCATATCTTTTAAATTCTGTCTGAGCCTTTCAAGTGGATAACAATTAACAGATATTATCATCACAATTAACATTGCCAGACAATCTGAAGAATTATAGGTATACTGGATCATCTTTGTACACAAAAATAGAGCCAGTTTGTCTTCGGGTGACATTACAAAGTTCAAAGATGCCGTTTAACACATTGACCCTAAATAACGGTATTCTAATCAAAATCGCGTCATTTTCATTAAGATATTCTTTCAGATTAGACATCATTAGCAATGTTCTTGACAGAGTTTTCATGTTTCTACACCTGTATCAATATCATCCCTAGAGTGTGTCAAACACCCAGGAGGCAAAGGTCCATGCTCCCTGTGCGGATATTGGCCTCAAGTAACATACTACAAGTAACAATAACCAAAATGGTATATTGTAACTGATACAAATTCCTGTAAGGCCTTAATCACATAGGAGTATAGTGTAAACGGTATTCGCTATATGCTCCTTGGAGAGGCATACAGAGTTCTTGGTTAATTCTCTTTTCACTGCCAAAATGAAGGCAAAGTACTGTTTGCTCTGAAGAGGACACTCAATAGAGTGTCTAAAACTCATCTCTCCAATGTCAAATCATATTTGTGCCTTTCAAGCGCCTAACAACTGTAAAGTTGGCAAAGTTCATTTTGTGCTACAGGTGAAAATACATGGAAAGGTCATAATTTGGCTAAGTCATTTTTTTTCAGATTCACAACAACTATGCAGCATTCAAAACACTTGTAAACTTTTATTTCAAAAAAGTGAACTTAAGTATGATTAAATTCACATCTTAGAATCTCCGTTTCATATTTTACTCCGAGACAAACTGTGACAGATCAAAACTTGACCTATGGATGTCGGTTGAAGTTCGGTTCATCGAGATGTCATTTTAATCCTTATAATATGGTCTTTGTAGATATGTAACAGTAAAAAAGTTAAAATAACCAGTGGCCAACTTTACGGCTGGTTTGAGCAAGTTCTCTCAACCGAAGTTACACCTTTTGAGCTGCTATAGTTTCCCATGCAAAAATTAAAAGCATTACTGTTTGGGAAGATTTCCATTTACCAAAAGAAAGCTTATTGAAGTCTAAAGAGACTTCAAAAGAGTACAAAAGGAGACAAAATACATCAAAACCATCTGTAGGTCAAAAATAAGAAGGATATATTGTAAATGCAATATCTTTTTTGCCCGATGGTTAATAATAAAGCAATATTTTACATTCATGTTGCCGCCAACAGGACACCAATAATGACAGAATATAGTCGCAATTAAAACACCTAGGTGGTTAAAGTTACTTAAATAGAGCCTAATTAAGAACAAACACTGTAAAATATACTTAGGCTGTTTGTTTTAAACTTTCTTCACTAAAATAAAATAGTTCTGAATAAGATGGTATCAGATTAATTAGCAAAAAAAGCCTTAAAGGCTTTATTAAGAACAATAGGAGTATCGTTAAAGTAAACATCATAAAAGCAGGGCTTCTTTGA
The DNA here is from genome assembly GCA_000969725.1 of Ophiothrix spiculata. Taxonomy (NCBI): domain Eukaryota; kingdom Metazoa; phylum Echinodermata; class Ophiuroidea; order Amphilepidida; family Ophiotrichidae; genus Ophiothrix; species Ophiothrix spiculata. Next base: position 51,048 of record JXSR01S051446.1, read on the forward strand.
AAAATGTTATCCGCCTATGTGTTACTGCTTGATGATGGTGTGTTGTCTCAAAATTTGACTCTGGAGGCAAAAGTTGATTTTTTTTAATATCTCTTCATTTTTATATATTGGATAATGAAAATTAACCAATGATGGTTAAACTGAAAAATTTACAAGATCCACAGAATATTTCACTGAGGTGATCTCAGATCTACAGGCTTAATATTATTAGAACTTTAAATTTATGAAGCATGATAATTTGTTACAATTAACGCAATTAATTTTGTACCGGGTAATTTATGACAAGCCACAATGGGCTTAAGAAACAAAATAATCTATGAGCATTTAAGATCAATAGCATATTCTGTTTCAATGAAATAATACTCAAATTGTTACATTTCATCTCAAATCAGTCATAGATATGTGACCTTTTTTATTTGTTTTCATTTTTTCAAACATTAGCCCATGTCATACGGATTAATTAAAATAACACCTCATTGAACTTCTTTTGGTTTCCAAAATTCAAGTTATGGTCCGTCAAAGGTGAAATTTTGATGAAGACGGAAAGATCAGTAAGCACTTCTCGGGTGTTTTTATAAGCAAGCATGAATCATATCAATTTTGACCTTTGATGTATTTTCACCTGCAGCACAAAATGAAGTTTGTCCCATTTACAGCTGGTATGAGGTGAACAGAAACGATTATGGTTGCTACAATCAGAATTTAAGATGAACATCAAATTATGGACATCATGGCTTGCCATACCCATTCTCATTAAAACATCAATGCTCTACTGGTCAACTGTTACCTGGCCTGATGTGCATGAACTTGCCTGTTGTCAGTTTGCCTGTAATCAAACATCTGTCAATTCATGGTTAATGAAAACATACAAAACTTATTAACAAATGAATCTATAAGACAATATAATGCACCAAACGTGTTGTAATGTTTCTGAAAAGGAATAAAATGCTTGATATGTTGCTTTTTTAATTGTAATGAGAGTGTTACAGTGAGTGGATTACACACAATGCCAATTTGAATTTTTGGAATGTGGGAAATGATTTTGAAGATTTTTTTGGATGTTAATGTGTATACTTCATGTTCAAGTTCAATTTATTTACCATCAAAACAGAATACCATTAAAAAAGACGGAGGAGGTACAACAAAAAGCAAAAGCACAGACACTTTGCACTACTTTTGCAAAAAAATATTTAAAAAAAAATCTCCACTCCAGTGTAAATTTCAAGAGGAAAGTGCAAGAAAGGTCTGTAGCTTGTAGCAGGAAGGATTTGAGTTCGGACTCAGGACTCAAGCCAAGTTCAAATTTTCAAGATCTCAAATTATATCAGATTTTCAAAACTCATTTGAGGGCAATCTTTGTTAGTGTAAATGCACTAAGAGTTTGCTTTTTCACCTGGTGGTGTCACTTCCGAATCATGGCTCCGATCAACACCAAACTATTTTTTAAAATTTTGAAATTTGAACAATGGTTATGACTCGTTTGAAATGTTCTAGGTTCAAAACCCAGTCAAGGTCATCATTAATTGTCACCCAATTTCTGATCAATTTAGAAAGTAAAATAGTGCCATAAGTAGGATGCATTCTTAATTAATCAAACAATGGCCCCAATCAGTTGTATTAATTAGTATTATCATTTCTTGCCAAACAATTTTAGTGGAACAGTTACGGTACACCAGATGGATCAATAAAACTTACAACTAATCCTATTCTGTGAGAATAAAAGCAATTAAAACAAAAATAGTCCAAAATATGTTTTTATTTTGACGGGTAAAAATAAACATGTTTCACATATCCTTCTAAATTACTTTTGAAAGATTTTTCTTTGACCATTCATCATTTTTTTACCCAAGGAATACTTCAAGTTTTTAGGTCTAAACATGCGTAATGGGGCAAACTATTGAAACTAAAAAAGTATAGAGATTTCCTCAAAAAAAATTGCAAAGATTTTTTATGTGTGGCATGGCATATTACTATAAATTCAGAATACTCACGAAAATTAGGGTTTTTGTGCATTTTTGTTTCTAATTATGCAAAGTTCAGATGGAAAACACGTTTATTTTTTGTCATGGCCCCTTCGGTCAAGCTTGATTAGATTATCTAATTGGTCAGTTTCTCCTCCCTTTTCACACAATTCTGATATGGTTTCATTTTATTGTTGGAACTATGGTTGAACTTTATTGTTTAAATTCTTGTTCCAATTCTTTTTGGGGCATCAAGGTGAGTTTTTAAAGGCAGTCTATAATAGTTTAGCAGTGTACCAATAGGCGGGAAGCATGAAATTTAGCCCTGCTACAAACGGACAACAATTTTTTTTTCCATTGATTCGACACAAGTCTGTACCCTACATCATGGTATAAAATATTTCAGGCTCATTCCAGTGAAAACTAAACCTTTTTGGATTTCAATCAAAAAATCAGCTTTTTTATTCGACCATATTAGCAGTTTTTTCAGTCATACGTTTGTTACTCGGTATGTGAAAAGTATTTTCTAATCAGAAATTTTGAATTTTTCTACCCGTGCATGAATGAGCAAGTGTTTTCATTCAAAAATGTCACAAACGTTACCAAAAAGTTACACCAAAATGTCACAAACGTTACCAGACGTTACCAAACAAAACATTGCATTTAAATAAATCCTGACGATGGAATTTCCTACCACTTTTATGAACTATTTGTAAATATGTTGCCGATCACCTGTGAAAAGCGCAATAAAAAAATCGCTAACATGTCAGAGAAATTTTACTTTGAAGTCATTTGGAGCAAAAAACCATTTTCGTGCGCGGTCACAAACGTTACCGAACGTTACATGAACTTTATTCAGTATTTAGGCAATTATTTTAATCTTTAAACACCTGCATGTCTTGATCCCACCAGTGAGCACCATTATCAACAACAATCTCGTTGATATAATGTTTATGCTAGGTTCTGTGGCCATTTAATAGTGACATTTTCCAATTTTTCGGTCACAAACGTTACTTTGGAATCACCCTTTAACTTTAGACCTGTCAATTTCAAGTTTAAACTTGCAACCTACTAAGGGGGAGTGTGAAGGCTCTTATTAAAGATATGCTTACGTTTCCCTCCCTGCGGCACCAGATGCAATACAAAATATGGCAAGGTCACATGATATAATGAAATTAACAGAAAATAATATTCTACAAAAGAGTTTGTTATCAACTTCAACAACTTCGTGTTTTAGAAAAAAATGGTAATATGAAGTAAATTTTGTGTTTAGGCTAATGAAACTTGATTCCCGGTTTCCCGTAACATTTTTTTCTTATCATAATGAGGCAACATTTTCATTATCCATTATTCACTACTTCCCATTTTCCATTTATCACAGTAAAACCCATTATTTTCTGTGCAGTCATTTCAGAATAAAAAATGTTTGGTGGACACCTGGGTGAACAGTGAACATTAATTTGAAGTAGTCCCCATGGAAATTGCTATGTAATGAAGATAATGCACCTCAAATAATGCACTCGTTGGACTAAAAATGAGAAAAAGACCATTTTTAGCAAATAATGAATTTTTTCCTGAATCTGGTTCACAAAACGCGGTGGTAATTTCATAACGCGGGCAGGTGACGGGAAACCGGTAATCGAGTTTCATAAGCCTTATATGTAAATCAAAGGCGATTAAATGCCCTCCCCATCAGGCGATGTTGGACATGTCTCTTTGCTACCAGATTTTATTGGGTATTCATACGCTTTGTCGCCTACGTTATCTTTTATCTTTTAATCTTTATTTCAAAACAAAGAAAACTACTGCATCAAATAAAATTAAATTACTTTGATACGAATGAGGTTCATGTGTAAACCCAAGCGGATTTAGAATAACACAATAAAGTTTATCACTATAAGATCACTTTTTTTTTATTTTTTGAGGAAAGGTAAATGTATAATATTTGTAATGATTAAAATATCTGTGAGCCAATAGAAAAACACGTAAAATGTATCCTAAATTTGCATTTAGAAACCACTAGTCCCTAAATTTAGTAAATCGTGTCCTAGGCCTCCTGCTCCCCACCTTCATATCTAAAAGTAACATTCAAAAACAATTATCTTTTAAATTAATTAGTTATTCTAGGCTTAAAATATTAAAGAAAGGTGGGCTGTCATAACCACTCAACCCACAGAAGTCACTCCTGAAACAATTTCAGATCCTTTTGTCCAGACCAAGTGTTTATCAACCTGGCTAACTTGAACTTCAATCACAGGTTATATGGGTTTTACATTGAATGAAACCAGCCAAGTGCATGAATAACTGGTGCCACGGATCTTCCCATCTATTGTGTCGCTAGATTCATTATCGTTGTCAATCTTCGTTCTTATTCAATTAAAACAAGTGGAACTAATTAATGTAGTTTTAGATCACCCACATATATAATAAAAGTGACCAAAAATGACAAAAATGGAACTGAAATAAATAGAAAAAAATTCTTATTATGAAATGAGTGACAAAAGGCTAAGTGCTCAATTTTTATTTCATTATCATATCTATGGACTTCCTGTTGGAGAAAACATCTCTTACATGCTTTATCTCATTATTTTGCCATTAAGATGGATGGTCATCATGCTTTTTAACTTTTTTTGTAAATTTACCAATAAACTATTTATTTTTTAAATATATATATTTTTAATTTGCATTCATCACTAGTCAGCTAATGTAAATGATATGACTATACAGCAACCACAGTTTAACCTGTCTTTAATCAAGTTCAGACCAATATTACACTGCCATCTAATTATCTATGAAGTACTAAATTGGATGGGTAAATGACCGGTCATGTAGCCAATATTTTACACTTATCATCTAACATCATGTCTACTAATTAAAACAATATCGACTGATAAGTCAACATCATATTGTTGTTCTGGGAAGCGTTATATCATGTATGTCATGGCCTGGTTAAAGTTGTTACATATTGTATAAGCACACCTGAGTCCTAGCTGATTGGAAACCTGGTTGGCAACTTGTTGGATCAACATGCTATTTTGTCTTTGCTATCTACAGTAGATATCAAATCAATCATTTTCTTTTTGTTCATCGTTGTTTTAGGGTAGCACTGGTAGCCTGTACCTGTACAAATTCAGTTCGAGAAAGGTCATAATTCATTTACTCCTAGACTAGTCCTAACTTCAAATCAATTTTAGAGCAACCTATGAAAATCAGAGAACATTTTAAAGCATTTTCTTGTTGAATGGGTCCTCTTCTACAAATTTAGCTATCAAATTTTGAATTCTGTCAAATATTTTTGCAAATTTATCCAAAAAAAAACACAACAACAACAGGAAAATAAGTTCAAAATGTCATTACTACATTTTTAGAATAGGTCCCATTCAATATGAAAATGCTTTAAACTTTCATAGGTTGCTCCAAAAATTGATTAAAAATTTAAGAGTAAATGAATTCATTTACTGTACAGTAAAGGAATTCCTTTACGGTAAATGAAATAATTTACGTAAAACCTGTCCTCGGGATTATGCTCACATCAGATGGACTGTGCATGTGATGCAATGTTCCCTCTCATGATTGTGGTTTTGCAGTCTAAATGAAGGCAATTTGGGATCGCTGCTCAAGGGTAAATGACACCAAGAAAGAGCTTACAATACTCTAACAACAAATGAATATATGCAAGCATAAGCATAAGTTTGGTAAAAAAATCCTCTGTTTGTGCTTTTTGTTTTGCAAAGCCTGGTGCCAATTTTTGAGATTTTGCGTCAATCTTGCTACATATGGCTTTAACGGGAACACTGCTGATATGTTGAACTAAATTCTTTTGACAATTATTGTGCTAAAGAAATTCAAAGTTTAATATAATGAACATAATTCAAAGTAATTATATTGCACATTTTTATTTTATATGATCAATAAAGGACAATCAGAACCAACCGACCGGTGTCTGGTAAGCCAAGGAAGCCGCAACGCCAGTATGATACTGGTGAATGCTTGCGAGCTCTTGCGATGCCTGGTCGGTCACCGGTCGGACTCTGGTGATTATTAGGCCATAACTGAAGACATCGTATACACACTGCAAGGTTTTAACTCAGAATTAAATTTTTGCGGCATGCTTCCGGCTTCTCTAGGCTTACGGACACCAGTCGGACACCAGAAATCTACCTGGTATGACGCCGTAAACACATCTTAACCTCGCCGCAAGGTTATGTAACCAGGATATAAAACTGGGTAATCAATCAGTTTTTGCTGTGCTCATCACAACATTTGCTGACAGTAGGGTCAAATAATCAATTGATCACAATCAATCACTGACTTTTAAAGCTTTTAAAAGAAAAATGTGCGTTCCCATAAAATCTTTAAAAAATGTCTTTTGTTCAAAACTGTCATTGAAATAATCTTGCAATTAAAAGATTTGGTTAAATTACATCAATTTGTATGAAAAATAATAATTTTAAGTGAGATATGTCTCATGAAATCAACTAATTAATTACCACAAGCTTAGAAGCCAATTTGCACTCCAAGAACCCAATTAGGGAATTGTTTCAAGTTCATTTAGCATGAAATCTTTTTTCCTCTTTTTGGCCTTGATCTTGTAAACTTTTGTCTAAAATTCTCACATGGTTAAACTTTTCAACTCGGTCTATCTCTTTCAAATCATCCTACTATCCTACTCACAAAAACAAAGTGAATGGATGATTAGCATAGAACATTAGCCAACTAATAAAACTCAAACCCTCGGTGAGAAATAACAAACGAACAAATTTGTTATGGCCATCTTGGGCGCCTGGCACACAAAAGTAGCCAAATTTTACTGTTTGAGAAAGGAAACAAGTTTGTTTGTTCAAATTGATCAAAGTTTCATTGACTTTATTTGACAGTGTATTTAAAACAAGAATTGTTGAATAATTTGTTCGTCAATAATCATGTCTCCAGTTTGGTAAAGCATTTGACAAGATGGATCAGACTTGATGGCTATGACATTTCAAGAAAAGGAATGAAAACTTGATGTTTTAGCCACTGAATCAATCTTTTAACAAAAAGCTCCTTTGCTTGAATTAATTTCTAAATTAAAGAATAAATTTTGTATTTTTATTCTGTTCTTCTTTGAAAATGGTTGATAGCAAGATATTGACATAGTTTTTAATTGATAAAAGAAGAATTCATGTAAGTTAACTATCAAGAGTGTTGTTACTAATTTTGTTTTGAGTAACCATGCAGTGCTATCCAAACTGCTATCTTCCAAAGATTGAGTGAGTGACTCAGCAGGCAATCTTTATAGATTGGCATGGAATCCTGGTATAGCAGCACTTGAGTCACTTGTCAGAAGTTGCAATGAAAAAAGTTCCAAGCCAGGCTGTGTAAAAAAATTACGGCTTTTGATGACAAATACCCTTCAAGATGCATGCTACGTGGGACCAGTACTCAATTAAAATATAAATTCATGATCAGATAAAATGGGGAATTATAATTTATAAAACATTTTTTTGAAAGATCGAGTAATGCATAGATTAAAAACTATGAGTAAAGTTTAAATGACACCCTCAATGGTTCAGGTTCTGGACATTCCAAATTATGCAAATTTGACAGTTGGCCTAAAGACCAACCATTCTGATTTCTTTAATTTCCATCTGTATACATCTCTGACCCAAACAAACAATAACACTAATACAGTAGTCAAAACCCAGACTTATCAATTAGCCAATCAAATTTGTTGTCTGCGGCTATGAATCTAAGTAGGCTGAAGTCCTCACTCTAAAACCATGTAGGCCATATGTGACCCGTCATATCGAAAGGTACCTTAAGGTCGGCAAAATTAAAAATGATTTTTTGGTCTCATCTGAAAGCTGAGATTTTAAGCTTTAGAATGACACCTTGCTTTTGGTTATTGGATTTTCGATTACAAAGTTACATCCAAATTGGTAAAAGGTATCAGGCTGATTCCGAAAACTAAAGTTTTGAGATAATCAAGTTTAAAGTTTCTGTACTGGTTAAACGTGAATGGAGAAAGGATTTTTATCTCGATTTTTAAAACATTTGTCTTATGTTTTGGATGTTGAAACCTGATTAATATGATAGAATACACTTCAAAGGTAACGTTTCTGATGAAATTAGAAATTCAACCTTGGACGTGATTTTTGACTATGCTCAGCTTCAATGGCCTGTATCTCGTAATTTACTATGCCGGTGTTAAGGTACCTTTCGATATGACAGGTCACATATACTCAACTAAACCAGTTTGCAAATACAAGCAAACATTTAAAAAACAAAAACAGTGAAAAACCACAACAATAGAACCGGTCCATGTTTGCCTTGGTAATGGAATATTGGACTATCAAACAGTCAACATACTTTGCTCGTGAGACTTAAAAACTTTGTTGACAATTTCCATTGACGAGCCAATATCTAATTACTTAGAAATTACATAATGATTTAAACCAAAATAAAGTCAAACAATTAAATCAAACACATCGTTATAAATTTAAGTTGGTAAATTTGAGATATATTTTTCAAATACTTGAAAAGCTTTCTACACTATTAAGTCAATTCATATAACAATGATCAAGTGTATGGCAAAATGTAAAAAATATTTACCAATTTTTGCACAGCAGTTAATTAACCCTAACCCCGCTGAATATCACAATAGATTCCACAAAGTTAAGAAAATTGTCTAAGTCCAAATACGTATGTCCTCAAATTTGTACGAGAGACATATTTTAATTTCATAATATCAAATATAATGTTTTTTGGTAAAATTTCTACCTTTCCAATATGGACCTCTATATATTTCAGAGATGAAGTTTCATGTGAACAGGCTCGATGAATTTCTTGATGAAAGGCAAAGACTATGGTCCGTATGCACAAAAGTGGTTTAAGACTTAGACCAGGTTTAAAGTTAGACCGGGTCTAAGTCAAAATTACTTCTGCCATAAAAGAACCTTTTGAAGGATTTTAGAAATGCAAAAGCTTTAAATTATGGAAAATTTAACTTAAAATTTTACAGACAACACAAATTATGACAATATTTGTTGGAGAAAATATTTTAGCTGTAATACAAAATTTGACTTAAACCAGGTCTAACTTTAAACCTGGTCTAACTCTTAAACCTCTTTTGTGCATACGGACCTATAGGTTTAGGTCTACAACCAAATTCTGTTATCAGTGAACTTAACATAAAGTACATAGTCACTGATCAATATCATCTAATTTGTATTGACAAGCTCAAATTAACCACAGACTGGTGGGCTTTTGTTTATCAATTTTCTTTGTAATTACTAATTAAAGCATTCTTTCGTAATTAGGTGATCTAACTGAAGAGTGGGACATACTTTATTAGGCTCTTAAAGTTGAGTAAATTATGAGTAAAGCAACATTTTTCAGCTCCTTATGAGGCAATTTTGTGTCTTCTTTGCCTAATAACATTTATGACCACCCTAATGAATCGCCCAGTACAGCTAGTCAGATGCAAATCTTTGCCAAATTATGAATCTCACAAACTGAGACCATTTAGTTTTTAAATTCTCATGATTTTCTACCTCTCACTTTCATATATGTGACCCGTCATAACGAAAGGTACCATAAGGTCGGCATAGTAAATTACGAGATACGGGTCATTGAAGCTGAGCATAGTTAAAAATCACGTCAAAGGTTTAATTTTTAATTTCATCACAAACGTTACCTTTAAAGTGTAGTCTATCATATAAATCAGGTTCCAACATCCAATACATAAGTCAAATGTTTTAAAAACCAAAATAAAAATCCTTTCTCCATTCAAGTTTTACAATCAGCCTGGTGCCTTTTACTAATTTGGATGTAACTTTGCAATCGAACATCCAATAACCAAAATCAAGGTGTCATTTTAAAGCTTAAAATATAATCTTTCAGATGAGACCAAAAAATCAATTTTCATTTTGGGACCCTTAAGGTACCTTTCGATATGATGGGTCACATATGCGTAACTTCAAGTAAAAAAAAACAATAAAAAACAGTTACAAACAACTGAAATACAAGAAGTGTCCATTTTCGTTCTGTTGGGGTCCAAAATCAAATCACTGTTACCATGGTTACCCACAAATGACAAGGCATTTTGAGACAAATTTTGTGAGAATCACCCACATGCAACAGTGGGTGATGGACATCCATTCCACTTATATTTGGCTAAATTTTGACCTATCACCTATACAGATATAGAATCAGACCGGAAAATATGAAATATTTAAAAATCCAAGGTGCCATATTTCTCACATTTTTATAGCAAAATGGCTTAAAAGAATTATTTTTCAACACACTCTTTTGGTGCAAATACCATGATTAAATGTAGGTCTTATTGCGTTGACCTATCTCATCAGGTCTACCAGTCAAGCAACCCATCTTTTATCTTTCCTGAATAGTCGACATAATCCCCGTTCTTGATGCTCTCTTAAACTTGAACACCTTTTGTTCCATTTTCAATTAAACTAGATTAGTGCACAAATTGTTGGCTAAACAAAGCGCCGACATAGACATGTGTCTGTTAAGATCAAAGAAGGCCGTCGTCCATGTTTTGTGAGCCTTATCGGAAGAGATAAAAATCTGAAACAGATCTTGTTTGTTTGTGATCACAGTGTTTTATGACTAATTTAATCAATTTGTTTGTGGAGAAAATAGCACTTTAAAGTACAATTTGGACAAAAGTATCTTAATTTGTATCTAAATTGACTGTCATTTTATACTAAATTGTCACTGTGACTTTCAAAATTAATTGGAAATTGCTCAGGTAGCAAGCTTGCCCGTTGTCCAAAGTTCTGTTTTATGCATGATGTACCATATCAGGTAAAAGATGACTAGATAAAAATCATTTAAGGGTCAAAACCAGAAGGCCTAAAGTGCATTATGATTTGTCCATCAAAACAATACTTCCCACTCTGGGAACCTGTTATTTTAAATAACATTTTACATAATAAACTTAGTAACAATAACAATACTTCCAAACTTTCAACTCTGGGAACCTTGTTATTGTAAATAACACTTTACAAAATACACTTAATTACAACAACTGAATTTTTTTCAGCAAAAATTGGAAAAAATCATGACAAAAACGACATGTCTTTGGAGGCAGAAGGACATCTCTGTGTTACATTCCTGAAGGGTACTAATTAACATGCACCCCTCCCCCTAATACAGAGGTGATAAAACATCCCTCTGTCCGTTTGCAGCCTGCAATGTATTTGATACCCCTTTCTCTTTTCCTATAAACAACAACAAAGACTATATCGCCCATACTGAATTATTATACACTCAATACAAATTGGAACGCCTGAGCGTTCTCTTGTAAGCTCCTTTGGAAACGCTCAGGCGTTCTATCGGATTGATAGGGTTAAGGGATAAGGGTAAATGACCTATGCATCTGCCCAGGAAAATGTGAATCCTAACTATTTTTAAACATGAAAAGATAAATAGTTTCCACTGCATCTACGGGGACTCGAACCATGGTTTATGGCAGGGGTTAGTCATGCATTACGAAGCGAGGGATCTACCGCTGAGCTATCAAGGCAGCGTTGAGATTGTTAACTTAAATCTAAAACATAAACATCAGAATGCCATATTTTTCTTTTGTTTACATAAAAATTGTAATTTCTGCCTCAATAGAATGCTCAATTTGTAAGTAAATTATGCGAATACGTATATCAGACAAAATGTAGATACTAAAAACAGTAATTCAATAAGAAGTATCAAGCCTACAATCTGTCAAAATTTGAAAAACATCGAATGGTTCGAACATCATGAACTTATGAGGTTTCGGCGAAAAAGGCGTCAACTGTTCAAACTCTATTGACGTCATTTTGACCTTGATAATGGATGTGAAATCACTGGTAAAGATTCATATATAAACTAGAGACTCTATATCATATGTACATCAAAAATTGTGATATTCTGATATGTGTAAGTAGGTAAAAATGTGCAGTAAAGATGAAGTTCAGCCGAGCGGGACCCATTTAGGGACTGTAGCCTTAACACTAGTATGGTGAACAAGCTGATTGAAGATAAACATATTAGAAGTGCAAACCGTATGCTGGGATGATAAAAATATCTCTTATGTATGGGTTTGCATGGGGCTGCTTTTACTTGTAATGTGAGTTTGCAATGTATCCGAAATCCCCCCTTCACTCTACTCAAAAGAAAAACAATAAACTACTTACGTGACTAGTATGGTGACCAAGCCAATGATAGATGTGCATATAGGCAGCCACGCTATGCCGAGATGATAAAAACGCCTCTTCTGTCTTGGTTTGGGGTTGGTTTTACTTGGACATTTCCTACATGGACAACATGACATCTGAAAGTGAATCAAAAAATACAGAGAGAGTATTCATAAAAAATGTGTAAAATTCTTTTTACATTCACAACAGCTTTAATTTGGCAAGATTTGAAATTTTATGAAATTTAATTTTTTGGAAATATGATCTGCACTTGAATAATTTGTCAACCATTGTGCATTTTGTACATCATGGAATTAAATTGTGGTACATGGGTGTTAAACCACTCAGATTTTGTGATGTAAAAACTCATTTCAAAGTCTTGGCAATGTTTAGTTTGGGATGGATATCTTGTGTAAATTTATGAACAAGTGCAAAATAGATAAAACCATTGTAAATTTGGTTATGATTATTTTTCAATAATACATAATAATATTTTGCACCATATCATTGTCATTTTCTTTTGATACACAATCCTCAAGTTGCACTAGCCATGTTACCACTTAGATTTCTCCTCGGTCTACATGTATAACCTGTAAAAGTCTTGAGACTAAAACTTATAATAAGTTATTTAAACCAGGAAATTTGAGAATCTATTCTCAACATTTCCTGTGACAACTATTCTCAACATTTCCTGTGACAACCAAATGGCTCATTCCATAGAAAATGAAACTTTTTTTGAGTTCAGGCAAAAAATCTGCTTTTTTTATTTTGACCACATCAGTCATATATTTGTTACTTGGTACGTGAGAAGTATTTTCCAATCAGAAATTGTAAAGTTTGTTCTATCCGTGCATGAACGAGCACATGTTTTATTTCAAAAATGTCACAAACGTTACCAAAAAGTTACACCAAAATGTCACTAACGTTACCAAACGTTACCACACAAAATAATGCATTAAAAGAAATTCTGACGATAGAAGTTCCTAATATTTTTATGAAATATTTGTAAATGTTACCCATCATCTGTGTAAAGCGCAATAAAAAGATAGCTAACACATCAGAGAATTTGTACTTTGAATTCATTCGGAGCAAAAACCCATTTCCGTGCGATGTCACAAATGTTACCGAACGTTACATGAACTTTACTCAGGATTTTGGCAATTAATTTAATTTTAAAACATCTTGACACAGTTGTGTAACCAGAAATTTTCAGTTGAGGGGGCGAGCAGGGGCAAGACAATTTTGCAGGGGGGGCGAAAGAGTTTTTGTTCAGACACAAAAAGGTACACCCCAAAATTTTTCATGTAGCAAATCATCAAAATTTTGCAAAAAATCATAAAAAATTGTACTATTTTGGTGAAAACCAAAGTTTTTTCTTAAATTATTGCCAAAATTTGGGCCATTTTGGCGCAAATTTGAGAAAATTTTGAAAAACTAACCCATAAAAGGGGTAAATTTTGCACAGTTACATTAGATGTATATATTGAAAGACATTTTTTCTGGGGGGCTGCTGGTTATGCAACTGTCTTGACCCCACCAGTGGGTACCGTTATCAACAACAAACTCGTTGATATAATGTTTATGCTAGGCTATGTAGCCATTTAAAAGTGAAACTTTTCAATTTTTTGGTCACAAACGTTACTTTGGAACGCTCACAATCGTTACCATGGTTACTTTCGCCCAAATACAAGTTGTAGACCAAAAGGATACATAAACATGATACAAACTATAATGATTGTCATAATATTTACTGATCTCTCTAATCATTATAATCCCCTTTTAACTAGGTAAACTGCCCTTTTATCTCTATTATCTTCAATAATAGATCATTAAACTTGCACCAAATGGAGCTTAATCCCCTTATTTGGGTTCAGCTTTATAAGCTTTATAATAACTGTTAACCACTATGTACTTCAGCTACTTATCCCTTTGTTTTTCATCTATTCATGACCATTTAAAGGTGTGAGGGATGACCTCATTAACAGGAAGAGCACTGCTTGTTAGGGCTCATACCCTGGTCACATAACCTTGCGGCGAGGTTACAATGTGTTTACAGCGTCATACCCGGGTATAATTCAGCGGACATTGATCGGGCACCGGCTGGTGACCGACTCGTGTCCGTGAGCCGTAGAGACGCCGGAAGCATGCCGCAAGAAGTTGCAGCTTGTATATGATGTCTTAAGTTATGGTCTAATAACTACCGGCGACCGACCGGTGATCGACCGGGCATCGCAAGCAAGAGCTCGCAAGCATTCACCCGTGTTATACCGATGTCATACCGGCGTTGCGGCTTCCTTCGGATTACCAGTCACTGGTCGCCAACCGGTGGTTATTTGACCAGGGTGTGAGCCAAGAATCAACGTACACTCTTTTGGTCATTAAAATATTATCAAAACGTTCTTTCTACCTTTGGGTTCTGTCTGTTGATGTGCGACTGAGCTTAGATGGACCATGGACACAGCCTTTATGCTTTCCATCTATTGCAATACTTTTTCTGCATAGAGTTGTAAAATACAATCTACGAATAAGCAAAATAAGTAAGCATGGTAAGATGCTTTTGGGATGACTTTCTAAAAATCCACTGAACTCAGCCTACATTGCTAAAGTAACAACAACAAAAATAAGAGACATTTCACTAACATTTGTAGGGAAGCTGATGCAGAAAGGGGGAGGGTAGAAAAAATATGACCATAATTTCCCCTTTTTTTCAATTTATCTTATCTTATCTTATTTTATCTCATTTTTTTGTACACCCATTTGCAATGTCAAGGAAATATATGGTAATGCCACCCATATAATGAAGATAATAAGCCAGACTGATTCAACTTCAAAGGCACCTTCAAGTACCCACACAAATAACCCCTTACCCACCATGTAAACACATACTCGATTCCACTAAACAAGCTTTCTAGGAACATCCAAATATTTGATTATACAACACAAAATTTGCATTGATTTAAGTCTAGCCATAAATATGCAAATTGATGCTTAAAACTGTCACCCTTTTATGATCAGGGTGATTTTCATTGTGTGAAATAAAAACATTTTAATGACGTATTGTTGAAATCTAATCAATTAATAATGGGGTCAATGACATCTATAATTTTATATAAGGAGCGGGGGAGGGGGGTACTTACATTGACGGAAGGTATGTATGTGCCGCCCTAGCCCTCAAGACCCCTTTTTCAAGCCTCCTCTTCCGCTCCCCAAGATGCTCTTTTCATGATTACTTCAGTTCCGAAGACCAGCTATTTCATCTGATTTGTTTCACACTTTTCAAATAAACAATTTTTACAAATACAAATTCTTACAAGCAGAATCATGTACAATATAGGAGAAGGCAAATTGTTCCAGAGTTTGGGTCCAGAAATGGCAAATGATCTTTGGCCATAGATATTTGATTTTTGGACACTGCAAAGGAAATCCAAGAGACTTGAGATGAGGATCTGAGAGTGTGAGCTGGTGTATAGCGGCTTAGCAGATTAGCAAGATATGCAGGAGACTGATCGTGGAAAGTCTTAAAACACCAGAAGGAGGATCTTATATTCAATACCGGGGGAGCTACTTAGTACAAAAGGGGTTATGGGGACGTGCCGCAAATTCGGGTAGCAAAATCAGTCCTTTTGGTATTCCAATCGGTCCTTTTTCTTCGCAAAATGGGGTATTTTGATTGGTTTTCTTTTCAAAAAATTTCGGAAATTTGCACCAAATGCCACAAATTTTGGACATTCTTCTCAAAATGTTTGAACATTTTGCTAAAATATAACGAATTTGGACGGAAAAAAAGGAGATTTTTTATTAAATGTGGTTCAAAATTTCAAAGATTTGATATATGGATGGGTCCATTTTTCTTAAAAATTGGTATTTGGGTGGGTGACTTTCAAAATTTCCCAGAGGCACGTCTCTACCCAAACCATATCTGAGCAGCCCCCCCCCCCCCCCCCCCCCGGTATTCAATGCGCTTAGAACATGATATAGGCAGCCAATGGAGATCCTGTAACCCTGGAATGATGTGATCTCTGCGTTTAAAATGAGATTTCTTCCACACGGTTTCCAAAAAGTGCCAGAATAAAACTGAGTCTGGTAACGGAAAACCAATAGGCCTAACACCAAGTATAAGTATTAAGCCACCTTTGCAGCATGTGCTCTTTGAGATTCAAACAAGGCATAAAATTTAAGGCTACCAAATTAATCATTATGGCACACTTTAATGTTTTGTTTGAAAAGCTAATAAACAAATCCATGCAACTTCAAAGGCACCTTCAAGTACCACATAATAGCATATTGATAAAACATAAAACAAGCACTTACTTGAGTAAAGTTTAATAAATAATTTGGGCTCAGTCTTTTTCAAAGGCATTTTCAAGTGCATACAATTCAACTGAGTTGAGCAATGCTGCAGCAGTTTTCATTGCAAACCAAATTTGATGTACAAAATAATGATGAAAAAGGTGAGCAAAGATCCATAAATAATGGTATTTTATACTATTTTGATCAAATCGGATACAAAGCACTTTCACTGCAGATACATCTTACAATATATCATCACAAGAATTTCACATCACTTTAGAAATGCTTCCATAGAGCAGATCAGTAGGTTGTAATGCAAGTAAGCAAAGGTACATAGAGAGCAGGGTTAAGAATCGAACCCGGGACTCATAGGTGCAAAGCGAGGGAAGTAAATGCTTCCCAACTTCATTAATTTCAACAAATGGTAGCATGGGTGTACTCTTTTCTTGGACTGGATCAGAGATCAGTTCTGTAATTATGATAAAACACAAAGTAACTTGATTTTTTTGTTGTTGATGTGGGC
>JXSR01S051446.1:70905-90145 GCA_000969725.1 Ophiothrix spiculata
TATGCAACATGCTGTTGTAAAATGGGAGTCAGCAGGGAAGATGGTTGAAACAGTACTGGCAAGCCAGGCTGGATTAGCAATTAAGAGCTACCTGAACTTTGTGATAGATCACAGACATTGTTGAGAATTGGTTTTTTCCATATTTTCTAAATTTTGACAATGTGAGAAAATCGGGGAGGGGGGGAGGTACTCAGATTTGAGTAGGAAAGGGGTGTACCATTGGAGTCTCAAAACCCCTACCCAACCTTAAGGGTGATTTTGGCCAGGGTGTGATTTTGGCCAATAAGCGTACCCATTATGCACTTATCAATTTATTCCCCTGCCCCGGGGGACCCGGGACTAGCGGGGATTTAGCGGGGATGTACATTTTGCTAGTGTTACATCCCTGGCAATGACCCGGCTAAAGTCCCGGCTGGCGGGGCATAGATTTTCTGTACATCTCCGCTATGTCCCGGCCTCCCTATAGCCGGGCTACGTGTGTCAATCCCCGCCTTGACCCCGACTCCCATGTGCGGGGACTTGTGTTACAACAGTGTCAATCCAGGACTGGCTACATGTCGCTGTTTTTTGTATCAATTTACGATGTGACAAGGCCCGATTTAGTGTTGATCAAAGTATGTATACTGACTTCATCAGTGACCCTATACAAAACAAAATTTAACGCATTTCTGTTTGACTGAGTGTCTTGATCATTTGACTGACAAATGTTTAACATCTTGTTTAGGCTACTATTGACACAGAGTTTTATAACTGAATATATATGGATTTATTTTCTATTTTATGATTTCACGTATACATATCCATATTTCCCTGTAATAAAACGTGACAGAATCCCGGACAGAATTGCCTTTTAAGAATCACTGTAAATAAAACTATAGGGCCTACAAGGCAAAGCGTATTTTGGACAAAATGCATTTTTGTGCACATGCCTGGTATTTTCATTAACTTAATATAGGCCCATGTGGTATACAACGTTTGTCGTCCCATGAAAAACTGGTACAAAATGTGCCTCAGAACGGCAGAACAATCACAATGAGATCAAAGAAAAGAGTTCAATAGAGAGCAAAAAACAATGAGGTAAATCTTATCAAATTCAACAAAGTAGGCCCTATAATCATATAGATGGGTGAGGCACGGGCTTCCCGGCAGTGCGGGGAAAATCATCTGTACACCCCGGCTAAATCTCCCGCTACACACCCGGCATAGCCTGGACAGTCTGTTGTATATCCCCGGCTAAGTCTTGGCTAACTTCCTGGCATGCGGGGCAATGAAAATCTGTACTTCCCCCGCTAAATCACCGCACTATCCCGGGTCCCCTAGGGCCGGGGAAGTAATTGATAAATGCATTAGGCTGAATTTTCCTTTAAAAATAGGCCTATTTATGCGATTTTCAGAGTTTCGCCACTCAAATACAATACCCCAAAAATCACAAAATCTGAGGCTCAGTCAGAAAAGTTGACCCATGGTAAAAATCAGGACTAAAGTTTCAAGATTGTTTTCAAAACAGTGACCAATTACATCCCTGTTCAGTCAAATACGTTAGTAGTACCCCTCCCCCATGGAAGAAATGTCCAAGTCATGGACAAGTTTGTCCTCATTCAAGGTCATTTTCAAAGCCATAGATCATGTCAATTTTTATGAATGATTTACAAGACTTGTTTAATTTTTACAGCATTTAAAATCACCATGTGGTAAAACTGACAGGGGGTTCTCTGCCTTCATTTTAGTCAAGGCTATTAGGCTATGAGTTTGAGTATACATTTATTACTTTGTAATTTGCTTCAAAATGATTTGGAACTTATAATTCACTCAAATTACCATAAACTTGTTCATTTTTTTATGGTAATCATTATATTTATGGGCCAAAACATAGTCGGCCTTCAAACAAAATTTTCACTACCAAACATTTGGCTGTGTGATAAAATGATGATTGACTACAAATAAAATAACTTCAACACTGAGTTGAGACCAAAAAATGTTCGCGCTAAATTGCACATGTATTGAAATGCCATATAGGCCTATATTGTCTCAAATATTTGTTAGCGGTTTATACTTTAAATTCAATCGCAAATATTTGGTGACGTAACGGTCAAATGTTTGGTATCGAAAAGTTTGTTTGAAGGCTGATTATGGTTTGGCCCTATCTTTTTATTTAGGGCCAATAACATTTGGTGGAAAGCCACGTTAATCCCAATAGTGCATAAGCATTAAATTCAAGGGACACCTCCAAAGTGTGAAAGACAGAATAATGGAAAGAATTTTTGATGCAGGAGGAAACCAAAGTGCTTGGAGAAAACCTGCGAGGATGAGTATGGATTGACAACCAAATTCATGTAAACGTAAGTCAGACCAGGAATCAAACCCGTGTCACGTTGGTGAAAGGCAAGGGAAGAAATGCTGACCAACCTGTCTTCCCCAGTGGCATGCCCAAAGGAGAGGCCAGGGGGGAGCACATCCACCCAGTTCTGTATGTCAGTTGGGGGAAAAGATACATTCAGGGATCTGGGCCCATATTCATGAAACACCGCTAACTCTTTGTCTACCTGTCAAAATTTGACAGGAATACAATAGGTTAGCAGGCAACTAGAGTTAGCGGTGTTTCATGAATATGGGCCCTGGACAATAAAAAAAATAGAAAAAGAAAGGGAAGGAGAGAATAAAAATCAAAAGAAAAGAAAAGAAAAATATTTAAAAAGATGTCTGTTTGCTTGTGATACCTTTTTTTTTTTGCTTATCAGTTTTCGAAAGCTACGTCAAAAAATTTTGGGTTTACCATTTCAGTTTAAGTCTTACATCATTCGGGGAACCACCACACCAAAAATCCTGGGCACGCCACTGGTCTCCCACCTTCAATCATAGTCTGCCCCTCAAAGGATCTCTCTCTCACTTCAGCAATTCAGAGAAAAATCTGGCAAACACATTATCCTAGACCTGGGCTAGGCATGCAAGCTTATCTTGAAGCCCATGTCCCCATAAGGTCACATACCAAGACTTTGATCCTTCAAATCCACAGTGAAAATGAAAGGCTGTCATCAGTTTCGTTCACTGAAAAAGGAAGTGTACATTACATTTGCGTCATTTGCACATGATGTAAACAAAGATTTGATCAAGATTTGTGCATGTTTTGTCTGAATAATGTTTATATTTTACATCGCTGATCCACTGCACTTTTATCTACAAATATTACGGAAATAACACTTTACAAACCTTGATGAAATTAAGGGTTTTCCTCCGAACGGTATAACATTTTGTTTCAAAATCAATGGAACTTTTAATAGTTAAGAAGCAGATAATGAATGACTTTATGAGTTTTCACCATACATCAGGTGAAGTTTACATTGACGGAAGGTCAGGTATGTGCCCCCCTCAAGACCCCCTTTTCCGCTCCCCAAGATGCTTTTTTCAAGTTTACTTCGGTTCCGAAGACCCCATTTTCACAGAACGACTCAAAAGTGTGTTTTATTATGTTTTCAAGCAAATTTTGATCGATTTTCAGCTCAAATGATCATATTTTTATGGGAAAAAAGCAGTTCTATAGACCCTATTTTTGACCAAAAATCCGTTCCTCAAGACCCTATGTTGGATATCGCGGATCTCACATACCTACCATTTTTTTAGTACCCCCCCCCCCCCGGGATGTTGGCCAAAACTACCTGAGCGCAGAACGTGGCATACCTGATACAATATTTTGGTAAAAGCATATGGATATGGCCAACTGTTGCTTTTTCCAAACAGTTGATAGGACTGCATATTTGATCTTTACATTGTGCATATTTTGAAAGTTGCAAGAGCAAGTTGTAGTTTACAAATTAAAAGTAAGGCCTATATATTTGGGGAAAGGCAAACTAATTAGGTCCCATCAAAAACTCTGACCCCGGAGTGTCGGAAGGAAAAATAAAAGTTGTGCGGTCCTGACAAAAGTATGTTATGTGGCCCCTTACAGTTATCAAAAATAGTCAACCGTCAACTTATAAAGCCCCAGAAGATGGCATTATTTTAAACAAATTTGTGAAGTACTATTTTGTTAGTATTAAAATGCATAAAATATTTCATTAGATTAAATTTCATTAGATTTGAATATAATAGATTAATATATTCCTTTTTTGTTCTATTTTCTGGCAGAAAAGTGGTGCGGCAAAAGCTGTACCAGCCTACAGGGTTCCAACACCTCCTAACCTGGAACTCATCCTAACATCTAACCTAAAAATAGTCTTGAATGAGCTACCAAATGTTTGACGCTACAAGTCGTTGTTATTACAATAATTCCAATGCATTTTCAACCAATAATGGAGGCTTGGTGTTGTAAACCATAAAATGTTTGGTATCACATACAAAAAAGTGTGGTTTATTGATTTTTCATCACCAAGCTTCTGTTATTATAACGAAATACATTGGATTATATTAGATAATATGACAAATACTTGTTGCACCAAATATTTGGTAGCTCACGAGAACTATATATGTCTTGGCCTTTACTTTTCGAAAAATTGGACTAAGACCTTTAAATCATGGCCTCTTAGCTAATTTTGCAGTTTACAATTTAAAATTCAAAATGTTACTAAATGTGGACTGGCACTTATTCTAAAGAAAACACAAATGTACTGACATTCAGGATGCAGTACATCTTTGTCATAAAACCGGACACTAAGCATATCCGCAGAAATCAAAAACATCAGACATGATAATAGATTTTCTTCTAAAGAATTAAACTCCTTTAATCAGCTGCACCTGTTTCAATGTCAAGAAATGCAATATTGCTCTTAAAATTTGATTCAAACTAGAGAATTTTTCACCAAAATTTAATCTAAAATGATTGATACTTTGGTACTTTTTAAGGATGCCATTTTTTATAAATCAGATTTCCTAAATTACTCACACATGAAGGATATTCAATTAGTCCTAGTATTGCATGCAAAATGAAGCTAAAGATGGTAGGATGTGATCTGTTGTTCTTCGTATATTTAATTTTGACAAAGTTTGACACATATTTAGCTATAAAGGTCAGTCAAAAAATCTACTTTCCATTCAGTCAAATGCAAATTGATTTGAAGTGTAGTTTCAAACGAGTCTAGGAGATGGAATATTAAGGGCCGAGACATGCATGTATTGTCTCACTGGTAGAGACTAAAAAAATTGATGGACAACAATCACATGACAGCTACTCTGGAGACCAAAACCAATATGGGTTATCTCTGAGGCAACTTTCGAGATATCTCTGAATGTTGTAGCAACTTGCAGTTTCACTAGAACTTTAAGGCTACAGTCCCTAAAAACGTCTCGCTCGGCTGAATGTCATGTTTACTGCAAGTTTTTACTTACTTACACCTATCAGAATATCGCAATTTTTGGCGTACATATTGAATAGAATCTCTAGTTTATACATGAAACGTTAATAGTGATTTCACGTCCATTATCAAGGTCAAAATGACGCCTAAAGACTACTCCGAAACCTCATAATTTCATGATGTTCGAACAAATCAACTGGTTTCAAATTTTGACAGATTGTAGGATTGATACTTCTTATTGAATTACGAACAATATTTTATAAATATGCTGAGTTGATTTTGAATGATAATGTAACAAACCCGGGTTGTTTTGCCCGAAAATTTGGACGTGAATTACGACTCTGAGTTTGCCCTGTTTGAGCTGTGAATTGCCTGTTTTAAGTAGCTACATTATCTACATTTTGTCTGATATACGCATTCGCATAATTTACTTACAAATTGAGCATTCCAATAAGACAAAAATTGCAATTTTTATGTAAACAAAAGAAAAATACGGCATTCTAATGTTTATGTTTTAGATTTTAGTTCACAATCTCAACGCTACCTTGATAGCTCAGCGGTAGATCTCTTGCTTCGTAATGCATTACTTACTGCCGCCATAATCCATGGTTCGAGTCCCTGCAAAGGCAGTGGAAACTATTTATCTTTTCATGATTGAAAAATAGTTAGGATTCACATTTTCCTGAGCATGTGGATTCCTCGTACCCTTAAGTTCCTTCGAACCAAGCATTCCTGTAACCAAGATCATCCTATGACTTGTCCTGTTTAGTGACCAAGCATCAAGCGTGTGCCACTGTACATATACCGCACACAAGACCTGAGTAGAAGGCGCTAATCAGCTACTCTGCTAGTGGATTTTTCTCAATATGGGCCAGTAGAAATAGATGATGGCTCAGTTAGAGCTAACTTTCACTAGTTTCATATGACATGAAAACATCCATTTTGGACCCCACATACTTTTAATTGGACTTTCAAAGTTAAAAAATAGTTTTCAATAGTAATAGGGTTTAGGATAGTTTGATTCATAGAACCCCTGTTTTTTTAAAGACATCAAAACCAATATAGAGGCATAAAACTACCAAGTCCAGTGATCAAGAAAACCAGACCAGAGTTGGATTAAGGTCAAACTTTTGATGGAACCTAACCAGTGGTGACATCAGCATCTCATTTCTGGGGGGGGGGACGGGGGGAGGGGGCAAGACAAATTTCTGGGGGCTAAAAATTATTTTAAAAAGTAACGTGCGCTTAGCACACAAAAAACAAAAATTTAATGCACGCGGGGCTTTTGACTCCTTTTTTTGGTGCGAGGCACGAGAGGCACAGACGTGGGAACGCTTCCGGTTTCCGAAATTTGGTTTTGTCCTGTTCCCTGATTGGTCGATATTTTGGGGGGCAAATTCCCCCCCCCCCCCCTCCCCGTGGTGCTGCCACTGAACCTAACCTAGTATACTTTCTGAATAATCACAGATTGCAAAAGAAACTAGGCCTAGAGGAAATCCAAGCTCTGGAAAACATTTGATAGACCCTGTCAATATCATCTTTACGATGACCATGACCAGAAGAAATCCAATCCCATCAATAATTCACAACATCTGTCACCGTTCCTCTATCCATAGCCACAGATCACTTCGTTTTGTCCTGTTTTGACAGTTTTGACATCTTTTCAAGAAAGGAAATAGGGGTGAGGTACCAAGTGTACTTGGGACACATCCAAAATTTTAGTGTTAGGGTTTAGGGTTAGAGTTAGGGTATGTTTAGGGTTAGGGTTCACTTGTGTGCCCAGGATTTTTCATTAAGGGGGTGTAATGAAATACAGCCTCCGTGTGACTGAGTGTCCTAGCTACTATCAAATTGTGTAGAACGTACCTGTACATGTGCAATCAATAAATCATTGATTGCAACTTAATTCCGTGTAGTTCAATTAGACCCGGACTCCTGGATATGGGGGACACTCAGTCTCAGGGGCTAAAGGGATTTGCCGTTTTATGGGGGGCTGAGAGTTAAAAATCATTAAAACAGGCTGTTTTTACATGATTTTTACAATCTTGTGGTGGTGGGGGGGGGGGGAGCAGCCTCAAAGCCACCCCCTAGGCATGGGTTTTTTCCGGGGTGTGAATCAAAAATCGATTCCTTACAGTAAATAGCTGTGTGAATCAAATTTCACAGACCTTTTTCTTTGATATACCAAGAGAATATCAAGAGCTTATTAAGTTTATACTTAAGATGGAGGGCTAACCCCTATATCAAAGATCAAAGCCTGACAGATTGCTGAGGGCCTTTGCTCTTCGCCTATACTTCAGGTTTACTTGAAAGGTTCCTCTAGATTTGGGGTTCTGGCAAGGGCCAAATTGCAAAAAGATGCAGAAGAGACGGATGAAGTGAAGAGATTTGGAGCACCTTAAGTCCCTTAAAGAATTCAAAGGAAAAAATTGTGAAAAAATAATAAACGAAAAGGACCTCGCTCAAATACTCGTTTGGGTTTTACTATATGCAGAATTTGATCCAAACGAGACTGAGATTCTTGCTGATTTGTTGTGCAAGAATAACGATACAAAACTTTACTACTGAGACCAAACATGCAGTAGTAATACGAGCTTACTCCGATACCCAATGATATTATAATTAAATTAGGCGAAGTAAAATAAATTACATGTTTTAAGTCCGGACAATATTTGTGCATTGTTACATAATACTGGGAAGTATTTTTCTGTTGTGTCAGATGTAGCATGCCTGGTCAAGGGCCACTTTTGAGGGCGGCAGGCCAGATTTGACCTGCAGGCTGCTATTTGAGAAGGCATGATCTAAATGGACTATCTATAGTTATCTTGTAAAAATTGCAAATTTTTACCTCTATTTGTAGCTAAATTTGCAAGTTTGCCCAAAAATGTTTGCATGTGTTTTATAATTTGTATTCATTTTCACAAGAAGTGAGTAAATTTGAGATAAATCTTTGCTTGCCAAAAGTGCCAAACACTTGACCAATTTCAGCTAACACATAACTATACCATCAAAGATAGACAGGGTGGTGCTAAAAATGATAGTATCTCAGGATGATATCTTTGCTTCTCATGAAAGTACTATTATAATAAGTTGCAGTCATGAATCCACAATCGCAGGCCTAAATGGTTTATATAAGGTTTTCTGTAGTTTTCCAAGCATTTTGTGAAGTATTTTTTTTATTAAGGAACGACCTACATTTCCGTGTTTTAGTGCTTTAGGTGTTCTTTTGGTGGACACTTAGGAATTTTTGAGGACCTTTTTTGTAGGTTGTCAAATTGGGGGGGACGCCTCCACCGCACCCCCCCCCCCCCCCCCCCCCCCCCCCCCCCCCCCCCCCCCCCCCCCCCCCCCCTGGCTACGGGCTTGTTCTAGAACATGAAGTTTCAACCCTGGGTACGTACGTACTAATAAGGGGGAGGCAAGAGACATGATAATACTATTAACCACTTTTCAGACCATGGTCAAACACCCTTTGAATTTAAGATCTTTGAAAGTGGAACTATAACATAATTATGCAAGTTTTTTTGTAGAAAGATGAGTATTTAGATGAATAATTGCATCAGATTCGAACATCAGCATATCACTATGAAATTTGCAAAATTTTCCTATTGTACCCATCTGATATCCTGAATCACCAAAACCTGATGCACATCCGTAACTCCAAGCACCCTATCTCAAGTTTAGAGCTAACCCCAACACTCTGTTTTGAACCTTTACTTTTTTATCACTTGATACTTTAAATTGCTGCTGCAGTAAGTTTTCTGATGGTTTTGTTAATATTTCAAATTATTATAATATTTTCAATTGTTAATAGTTTCAATGATTTGGGAAAAAAGTTCTGGGTTTACATTTTCAGCACACACATGGACATTCAGATATCCATAAGATGTCCATGTCATAGTCCCCTTTCAAAACTTGTTTGACTGGGGGACAAAAAACAGAGGTTGACTGCAGGCCGTAGCCAGGATTTTTTTCAAGGGGGGGGGGGGTATTTTCAAAAAGTGTACCTTTTTGAGGTAAAATTTTTGTTCTGGTCGACCTAAACTAGATTGCGTTGTTTTGAGAAAATGACAAGCAAAAAAAAAAAGAGTTTTTCACTAGTTTTAACGTTTTGTGTAGTTGTTTAGGCAAACAAAAAAATTATGTTTGTTTGCCCTCCGCGACCGACCCTAAAAATGCCAAAAATTTGGGTCGCGATTTTATTTATTTTTTTTTCAAACATGTAAAATATGAAAACTCTATATTTTCGATGTAAAACGTAAAATTTAGCAGTGTGAAGTCACATTTAGTAGTATAAAATGCATATTTCTCTTAATAATGACCCATAATTGATTAAGCCCTGCATTGCTTGGTATTCACAATAAAATGGAATGACATCATATGTGTAGAGTAAAAAAAAAAAATAAACGACCGACCGACCCAAAATTTTAATTTTTCCACTGGAGGGCAAACTAACAATATTTTTTTTGGCTTTATGTAAACATAATTAAGGTTTTTTGTGGTTTGAGGGTTCTTTTTGTACTTTTTGGTGGGAATTTTTTGTACATTTTGTACCTTGTTAGTACCAAGCACATGCGGACTGTTTTGATGTAAAATCAGAGGCTTGAATGTAGCCAGCACTCAGAGAAAGTGCCTCATGCACTAAGACTGCTATTGTGTCTGCGTGCTCCAAAATTTGTACGGAGTCGGTACCTACAACGTACGTGTTGCATGATTTTTCCAACGTTTTTGCATGCAGACAGCACGTACGTGCACTTACAACAGGTTGTGACCATCACTTTACAGTGGTGGTGCCAGGATTTCAAATTGGGGGAATGATGAATCAACTGGGGTCAAAATTCTTTGGAGCAATAATGGTCAAAGGAAACATGCATGTATAGCATATGTAAAATTCCATCAAATTTGCCAATTCTCAATTAAAAATTGATAAAAACCTTGAAATTTGCGCAGAAAATTGTTAATTTTGACTAAAATTTATACCGGTATATGAAATTTGTGTGTGAAGCCCACAATTTTTAAAACATATTGCACCAGAAATAGAATGAGAAATTTGTGTCAGTGACAGAGAGTGAGGGAGTTGGGGCAATTAAGGGGAAGACTAGTGTGGATAAATGTCCCTATGCTCCCCCCCCCCCCCTGGCTGCCACTGGTCCTTTAAGGGATTTTTCAGTATTATGCTAGGGATCTTATGCCTAATCATTAAAAAAACATCCATCTTATATAGGTATACGTAAGTAAAAACTACAAAAAACATTGAAGAGTCCAATGAAAACCTTGAGCAAGTGCTGTTCTTTGGCAATTGTCACAAATATGCTACCAAAATGTTTAATACATACTCTTGCTCTAGATTTTGAATATGATTTGGGTTTCTTCAAGATGTGTGGCAACCATTGAGGAAAACTCATAGCATTTGTGAAATTTATAGCTCATGGCCTTTTCCCCAAAATGATGATACATCCAAATGCAGAACTAGTACCGTTCCTTTGATTGCCCCTCCCACGGATCGCCCCTCCAACTGACCCAGCGATGAGCCCAGGCAGCACACTTTTGATTGTACTGCAGAGGGTAGTGGACAGCTCTGAGCAAGAGCTAATCCAAATGGTCCACTTTTTTCCTGAAATGACAATTGTCTTATCTAAGTAGCATAAGGACATATTGGATTCTGTAAAATAAAATCACATCTATTTTCATCATCTGTTACAATAAAAACTTGGCAAACGTATCATGGGGCCAAATAGGCCTAGGCCTAAAATCCAATCAGATCATGTCAAGAAAACGTGCATGTATGTATACTCACCAAACTAAATTCTGAAGTCAATTTCATAGCAAATCTTGTTTTCTTTGAGCTATCCATAACTTTCACCGCTTCCGTGCTAGTTTACACAGGCAGCTTACCAGGCCTTCACGGTCTAGTCTGGAGTGAGTAGTTCCCTGACTGGCTGATGACTTCCCTGAAAATTTGCACTTGCAATTGACTTTCTGAGTTGAGGTCACAGTGATTTGTAATTCGATCAAAGTTTTCGACTTTCGAAGGCCTCACTGTTCACACATCTTCTATTGCAAATTTAGGAAATTGTAGGCCTAAGTTGCTTCCCATGTGTTGAAAATTAATCATCAATCCTGGGTCATCAGTGAACTTTTTACCAAATTTCTGTTATTGTTGATCTGTCAGTTGGTTCTTATGCAAATACCAGCAGCCAGTTCAGCATGTTTGAAGTCTAAGTGGTTTCGTTGTGAAATAAACTTCATGGTCACATAACAGATTGGATTTCCAGTAAAAATGCAGACAAGTCATTCTTCAAATTGAAGTAAATGTGTATATAAATTGTTTAAGCTTTAACAAATATCAAAGTAAACATACATACATTGCGTGTGGTATATATCTACAGCATGATAGCGCACAATTTCACGGCTGGTAGACTGCAGTTAAAGTCGGGGAAATCAGCTGGGTGAAGGAAGGAACTATTTGATCATAACTTGATGATTGAAATCCCAGCTGATTCAGTGCTTTTCTTGCAAAGTGATTTTAGTCGGTGTTCAATCACAGCCCCCTCTATAATATGCCTGAATTCCTCATCTGCATCATCTGTCTCATCTCCAGAGCTCTCCTCTCTACCTGCTATCTCTCTCGCTTGCGCTGACTGAGTGATGCTGATGAAGTATGGCAAGCCACAGCAGATAAAAACCCATATGAGTTGTAACCACCCTCACGAGTTCACAGCATGCAATGTAACTTGAGTTTGTCTCACCTCAATCCAGAGAAGGGGTCCACTTGGTACTGGGTGCACCATGTGTAAAGTGACGGTGTGTGTGTATTGTCCGATACAAAGTATTTACAATACAATATAGGCTAATGTGGAATATAAAAGGGGGGGGGGTCACGTCCCCTAATCTCATCTCATCTCACCTCAACTTATCTCACCTCAGCTCATCTCACCACATCTTATCACATCTCATCTTATCTCACCTCATCCTATCTTTATGATTCTTACCTCATCTCATCCCATCTCATCTTCTCTAATAGTAATACCTCATCTTATCTCACCACATCTTATCGCATCTCACCTTATCTCAGCTCATCTCATCTTATCGGAGGCTCACCACATCTTATCACATCTCATCTTATCTCATCTCATCTTATCTCACCTCACCTTATCTCATCTCATCTCACCTTATCTCACCTCACCTTATTGCATCTCACCTTATCTCACCTCCTCTTATCTCACCTCACCTTATCTCATCTCACCTTATTACACCTCACCTTATCTCACCTCCTCTTATCTCACCTCACCTTATCTCATCTCATCTTATCTCACCTCACCTTATCTCATCTCACCTTATCACCTCACCTTATCTCACCTCCTCTTATCTCACCTCACCTTATCTCACCTCCTCTTATCTCACCTCACCTTATCTCATCTCACCTTATTGCATCTCACCTTATCTCATCTCACCTTATCTCATCTCATCTTATCTCACCTCACCTTATCGCGTCTCACCTCATCTTATATCATCTTATTTCACCTCATTTTTATCTCACCTCACCCTATCTCATCTCAGCACATCTTGTCACATCTCACCCCATCTAACCTAATCTTATCACATCTCACCTTATCTCATCTCATTTATCCCATCTCACTTTATCTAACGGTAGACTAACCGGACTTCACCTTATCTCATCTCCTCTTATCTCATCTCACCTCACTTTATCTCATCTCACCTCATCTCACTGTATCTCACCTTATCGCATCTCATCTCACCTTATCTCATCTCACCTCATCTTATCTCATCTCATCTTATCTTTCCTCATCTTATCTCATCTCACCTCTCCTTATCTTACCTCATCTTATCTCATCTCACCTTATCTCATCTTATCGCACCTTATATCACCTCATCTCATCTTCAACGCACATCATAAATATGAAGCGCGCCTTGAGGTCATTCCATAGAACTGTTCATATTTCCTACATCATGTTTCACGGAAATTCATAATTGTGCAATTTTAATGATTGTAACCAAATTTGCACAAATAATTAACAAAATGATTAATACGTATGTTTACTATTTCCCAAGTTTTGTTTTAAAATATCCATGGTTTAATTAAAAGTTGGAGCTGACAACCTGACCAGTGCGAACGTGCTCATGCTCTGCAAGTTGATTGACATGATTAATTCCATAATTCCCTTTTTCATCTTCAAGAGTGCAACAGGCAGTCACTGATTCATAATTATGCCAATTGACATGTTTGATTGACGTAAAATGACATCATTTTTAATAAAAGATTAAAAGTTTTTATCTTTTTGTCCGAATCTGAACAAATATTTTCTTTCTCATTTATTGTTAGAAAAATTGTTTAATTATTATATGCATTATTTGTTCGTTTTATTCTGAAGACAAAAATACCTGTAGGTCTATATCAAACTACACAATTATGTATTATTTCGTTTCTTTTGTTTTAGTTTAGGTTGTTTGTTCATAATTTTACCGTTTATTCCTTTTATTCATTCGTTCAATTGTGCAATTGATTTAGTTCTTTTTTAATTGGTTCACTCATTAATTCAGTTGGATTTTCATTCAAAGATGGTTTTTCCACTTTTTTCTAATTTAATTGTTTTTGTAAACAGTTGGTTCCAAGTATCAAAACGAGTTCCTTGCCGAATACGATTTGTGGCAAAATCTTGTGAAATTTTAATTCAACCTTCAAAACATCTAGGATTTTAGTGGCGGCCAATACCGTATAGCCTACCAGTCTACATTTAGAAAAAAATCACCTCTTTCATGTTCCTTTTGTCACGTAATTTTTCGCTTTACTTGGAAAATAACAAATTTCAGTTTGTGTGTACTCTTTGTGAAACCATGATAAAAGTCATGTCTGTATAATATTATTACGAATGAACCAAGATTTTGATTAATTATCTCCTCAAATTAATGGTAGTCTGTCGCGTGTGTGAGATAGCAGTGGGCGTGGTCAATGTTCTGGCAGTGACTAAACTTATCGCCCTCACCATTGGTGCAAATATCTGTCAATCTTGTCCACTACAATAGGCTGCTGAACTTCGCCACACTTATCGATCTATTTTGGGTTACAACTTGGGAATGTCCCGTCAATTTATAAGTTCAATGTTAGAGGAGCTGTTTGGGCTTAAATTTATTGAACTTTTATCCTGGGAAAGTTCACGATTTGCCGTGAAATTTATGCGCAAACATTGAAACAGACACTGCAGTGACGGTATCGGGTGGTGAATCGTCAGGTGCATTTGATTCGCGACCTGCAGTGGCAGTGTGTATATTAGCTGACAGCTGGAAAGTCAAGTTTATACTGTTGCCTTTTTGACCTGGATTTTGTAACGAAACTTTATTGTAACTGTTTACTTTCTCAAACATCTTGGAATAAGTTGGAATAACTTTCATCATGACGATGGTAAGTTTTTATCCGGGTTTTTTATCTTGCTATTTATCGTTAGTTGCTGTTAAAACTAGTTTGCAGGCAAACTTAGTAAGACCGGTTGAAGAAATTATCTCTTATCGGGAAGTGCTTTTATCATTTTACGAATTCTCCCTTGAGGTGAGCGACCAAAATAAAAAAAGACACATACCGTTGAAGAACCTTTAACTAGTAAAAACCCAACTAAACAAAGCCTACCTCTTCTAAACTTAAAAGAAAAAGTTGCTTTAGTTCACGAATAGTCACTGTATACATAAGAGATATCCAGTTTCATATATTTTTTAATTTCATCAGCCGGATTCAACAAATGTATATTCATATCTGAAACTTCCACATTATACGGTATAGGCCCCTACCCCAAAGATGCTTGCTATTTGAAATCACTGCATAGGCCCTAAATACCAGAAATAAAAAGCTAATACGAATGTGCAGCTGAAACGTAACTGAGACTATCAGACTAAATAACTTGACATTTAAGTCTTCGTAAGGAAAACTAAACAATAGATATCACCGAAAAGAGCTAAAGAAATTTGTCGAAAGTAACATAAATTATGCAGGCAATTGAATGAACCAGTGTCATATGTTTTTGTAATGTATTGCTTATCATGCTTTATATCATGTACAACACAAACAACATTTTAAAGGAAATATGAAGGAATCTAAATAAAATACTTTCTTTTCAGTTTCTCTACTATTATCTATATTTGTTACCCAATTAGGCCCAATAGCTTAAAAGCATGGTTTCATGATTTTAGGTTATGAAATTTTGGCCATGGTCCTGTATAAAAAAAGATCTGCCCCTGAAATCATTTGAACCACCCTACCTAACTTATGACCTGGTCTAGAAAGAGAATTGCAGAATTCAAGATATGTCATTCAGTTAAAATAATGAGTCGGAGCTTGCATACGAGACTTTTTCTAATAATTTTCTATATTAGGGCCTATAGGCCTTTAAATAGCCATACCTGGCTGATATTATAATGCCTTTGTCAACACCCTGTTTTTAAAAAGCCTGGGAGGATATCATGGGCATATCCAAAACTGGAGGGTCCGAGAAGTCCTAATATAGGTGAAATAGGTGCATGAAACCCCTTTTGAATAAGTTCCCCCCACTCCCCCCCCCCCAGCTTTTCACATGAAAATGCACTGGTGGATAAGGCCAAGTAAAAAATAAAACATGTTTCTCGTCCGGATTTTTGACAAAAAGGAGGAAGAGGTACTTTTTATTTTTTATTTCAATGCCAATGCAAAATCGCCCATTAATGGCCCATTCTCATCCAACGTATTGATACCAGATGTTTCATTGGAAGAGGAGGAGGCCCTTTTTATTTTTGAGTTTTGGACATACTGGAGGGTTGATTAAAACAAAATATGCTTTAAAATGCTTATTGAACAGAAGCAAATCTAATGAACAGACTTAAACTTTTCAAACACTTTTTACAAATAAGTTATGCATGAAATACAAAAAATACAAATTGATTATCAAAATCCTTAAAAAGCGATGCGGGAGGGGATGAGAAACATGTTTATTTTTTTACTCGGCCTAAGTAGTAGGTGCATGCACCAGGGGGAGGCATTTGGGGTCCAATTTTTAATTTGTTTCTCGGCAAGGGCAAAGCTCATAATAAGCTGTAGTTTTTCCTTTTCGGGAGTCCCAACCTGGAAGATAGAGAACTTCAAACGAAGGGAAATTCCGAGTATAGATCTTCTAAGGCCAAGTAAATGTAATTTTATGTTTCTCATCAAGGCTTTGGAAAAAGGGATGAAGAGGGACTTTTTATTTTTTATAGATAAACTACTCTTATGCCTGATGTAGCACCATTTTGGCATGTTCGATGCTGGCATAAAATGATGTCAAAGAAAAACGATGAGGCTTTTTTTATTTTCTTGATTTGTGGGCTGGTACCCTCAGATGATCACATGATCACAGAACTCGCCCAAAATGCTTCTTTACACATATTTCAAGGCTCTGTAATTAGTTTTGCTTTCTTAATAATATTCTTGAACAAGTTATAATCGAAAATTGTCACAAAAATTACAAAATACATTTTTTAAATCTTTAAAAAACAAAATGTGGGGGGGGGGGGGGCAAGAAACATAACTTTTTATACTTTGCCTTAGACCCGCTTTTATTTATTCATTACAGCATTTATCGATCAAATTTTTAGTTCATGAACCTATAAATGCAGTGCTCAGCTTTCACTTATAACCCTCATCCATACTTTGGATTGCTTTGATATGACTAAATATTTGATATGACTGTGATCATGGTGATTAATTTTGTGATTATTTTTCAAGACAGTCTAATTAATCTAATGCTGTTTTTATATACCTCAATTATGTCATAAACAAAATATAAGGAAGTCCTGTTTGTGATAGCAACACTGGTTGAACTTCCTGGCCTGGTTCTAATGTTATATCAAAGTGTCACACATGGTCTACCTAGACCTGTTGTAAGGCCTACAAATGTAGGCGTAGACATTTTCATACCCACACATACATGAGGGGTATTATCAAGTTTATGGAAACATGCCCTTAAACTAAATATTGTGTTATTAAATGAAAAAAATGAGCACAAAGCAGTGTAAATTAAGTGACTTTAGACAATAACCAAATCTTGTTGGGTCAGCATTGGCTATGGTTTAGTGGTTAGCAGATGGATGGTACCAACTGTCTCTGGGACTAAATTTATTAGTCAAAGCTCTTATCTAAGGTTCTACTTTAGAACAGAGCTATATTCTGTATGGTAATTTTCTTCAACACTTCTCCCTGCTTAGAATAAGACCATGTTTATGTTCAAAACAGATTTGGTCAATTATTGAAAAACCCAACATATTGAATTGCAATTTACACTGGTCTGGAGGTCAAGTAATTTCCCATTGTCATTTGACTTCAACTTGACCATGAGACAGTCAAGCATTAATTTGATATTTAGCTAACATGGTGTCACATTTCTATCATGAACACACCATTTGTGATAAATCAGCCTTGAATATAAGAATTATTGTCTTTGTTTTGGTTGATTTAATTATTTGACCAATAATGACCACATACTTTGTGTTTGGTTTGTAGACTAATGTAATTAGGATATCAAAAACGTACAGGCTTCTGCTAAAAATGTTGTCATAAGTTGCATTTTATTATGACATATATTTTGCTTCAAAAATCTAAATGGAGATTATTTTCAGAGTTTTATGTAAAATGTGTGTAGAGATATCTAAAAACAGCAAATGGTTATTTTCCATTTCAGGGTGCAATAAGAAACATGTGCTCAGAGTATCTTTTGCCCTCCAAGGAAGATCCTTGTTAACCCTAACTGACCATAACTCACGGAATCTCATTATTGAAATCACCTAAAATGCGCTAAGTCCAAATACGTCATAGACGGGGGTTGTATATGGCAACGGAATCGCTGCCCGGGCAGCGCCTCAGCGGTGGCCTGCTAATGGTATACGGGGTCTGGGAAGCGAATGGTCCCGGGTTCGAATCCAGGTGAAACCATGCTTTTTTCACCCCTCCCTTTCTGAGGAGATAGGCTAGAAACAGAAAATCCCCTGTGGTCAGTTAGGGTTAAAAGAACTTTTCAAAAGTAGCTGTACCAGTGATGTAGTCAAGACCTGCAGGTCCGAGATCGAGACCGAGATCTTAGCATCTGAGACCGAGACCTGAAAAATATGGTCTCGAGACCGAGACCATGTCTCGAGACCTCCAACACTTAAGTGGTCGGGGGGGGGGGGTCCATATGGACCCAACATTTGGTTTTTGCGCGGGCATGTGGACGACCTTGACCACTTAAGTGTTAATTTCTGCTACCTCGGAACAGCAAAATTGGTATCTTCATTTTTCATTCTTTTCAGATATTGTGTGGCTGCTGCTACAATCCCAAACTAGGCAAGTTTAGTGAAGGGTACCATGAACAGAGACAGAGAAAGCGGTCAAGAAGACGGTTACACTGTGGCCTAGCGTGGCTTCCATTTACTATGTCTGCACTGGGAATCATCACTATCATAATGACGTAAGTACTTTAAAACATCTGCAGGAATACTGTTACATTAATGTATAATTTCATAAAGGAAGATGCAAATGGATCTCCAAAGAAACAGAAGGATGCAAAAGCACTGTCACATCCCAAACCAATTGCTCATCATGTTGGATGTACAGTATCCACTGTCACATCCAAAACACACTGCTCATGCAGCAATTTGGTCCAAAGGTATACGTTTGTCTCTAACAACATTTATGGACTTGCAACTTATGAATTTCTTCCTGCCAGTCAGGCCCATAGCCAGGATTGTTTCTTCAAGGGGGTGCAGGCTATTCACAAATTTTTATTGAAAAATTTTCTTTTTGATCGACCATAAACTAATTTAAGATGTTTAACGAAAATGACAAGCAAAAAGGAAAAAAAAAGAGTTTTTAGTACTTTAACCCTTTCCAGTCTGACCATTTTTTCCGTCCCAGGCTGACGGCATTTTACCTGTAAACTGACTTCTAAAGTAAATTAAATTTA
>JXSR01S051446.1:90730-105418 GCA_000969725.1 Ophiothrix spiculata
ATAGGGTTGCAAAGGGTTGAAAACTTTCCATGGAAAGTTTCGGGAATTTTTGGAAACTTTGGGAATTTTCAACTTTGGTTTAACTAAAGAAATTATGTGTAATTTTTGTTGAAATATTCCAAAATAATTGCTTTGAAGACTAGTTAAACATCATACATTATTACATTTGCATTCTGTTCTAGCTTGTAGAGTCTTTGTAAGTCTTTTTATCTTGCAAAATCCCTTATAACCTTGATTAATAGAATGATATTCAACTCCCTTTACTAAAGTCGAATTATAGCATTTTTCTTCTGGAGCCAAAATGCCACATGGAACCCAAACTATAGACAGGGAACCAGCCAAAATATGATAGATGGATAGCCATTGGTCAGAACTGTAGACCCAGAATGGTACTGAATAGTAACAATGAAATATTTTGACCATAATTGGCCTCTTTCTGAGTTATGATTCTATGAATTTACTCCATCAACGGCGGGAGTATGCAAATTGTAGGAATGGTCTATATAATACAGCCATGGTTACACAATGGCTTCCAATGCTTTGGCCACAAATTCTTGATGCATGATCTGGATGCATTGAGAAGACATCCCTTTATTCTGTTGTTGGCCTATTTACTGTACAATCTGGACAAAATCAGGCACCAATATTCCTACTATCTGAATAAAAAGGTTGGGGAGCCTGCTGTCAATGCATCTGGAATAAATCTCTGATGCATTGGGAATGCATCACCAAAGCATTTACAATATGTTTTTGAAAAGAAATGATATGCATTCACAATATTACCAAAACATAGTCAAAAATACATTGCAAATTATTTAGGAATAATTTCCATGCAAATACACCGTGAAAGCATTGGGAGCATTGCGGGATCAAATCTAATATAATGTAGGAACTTATTTTATAGAAATTTGGTAATTTTAGAATTAAGATTCACAAAAATTGTCACTCATTCTGTTTGATGCTGTGGTTCCAGCAGCTTTGAGTAGGCCTAGTTTTAAGAGTTACAAAATGTACACATGTAAACATGATAGGTCCTGGTGATTTGATCAGAAAATATCTATAAATTCAAAATTTCAAAAATTCCAAAGTTTCCGCAAAATTCCCAATATTCCCACAAAATTCCCAAGGGAAATTTACGGCTCTCAAAATTCCCGGGAATTTTGCAACCCTAAGAGCACATCCAGTTGGTTAGAGCATGAATCATAGACTTTGATCGAATATGGACCATTACTACCAAGAAGGCTGCTATTGAATATCTGAAAGGCAGTTTCAAAGTCAAAACAGTTTTGAACAGTTGTCAGCTTAGTGGTGGTAATCACTTGAAACAGATTTTTTTAGAAGTTTACAAAAGATGCAGTGAAACATTTTACAATCTGAAGAACACTAAACTAAATATAGTTTTGGGGTATTTTTTTTTGAAAATTAGATAATAAAGGTTGTAGAGATATTTTAAATTGCTTTGTACAGGAACAGTTATATGTAGAAGTTTAACTGAAGGCTACAATATTGTGTTCAATTTGACTTTTCCATAACCATGATAACAATGCAATTTCACAAGGCTAATGTGAAGTTCATACAAAATTACTGTTAGCTTAAAATTAACACCTTTTGTTTTAGTTTGTGATTAATATTTTACTGTATAATTAATGACCCGGAGAGGAAGTGTTTAATAGCGATTAGAGTGTTAGGGTTTGTTAATTGTTCAAATAGATTAATCAATTAATGTTAATACCTGCAATCATTAAGAACGATTAAGATGTTGTTTTCATATATGCATGTTTTCTATAGACAAACAAGGAAAGACTGTCTATCATATTAATCCTCTTGTTTAGCTGATTAGGATTATCTTAATTCATAAGATATAGAGATATGTTAAACTTAGGGCCAAACCCATAGTCAGCCTTCAAACAAAATGTTCACTATCAAACATTTTGTCATGATGTCAAACTATGGGCGGTATCTAAACCAAATTTGATATGTAACCAAAAATGGTGTGTAAAATTAAAAAAAGGTGTCTAGAACCAACAACAGCTATGGCCGCCCATAGTTTGACGTCACAACAAAATGTTTGAGAGCGAAAATTTCATTTGTAAGCCGACTATGGTTTGGTCCTAACACAGTGACACAAAAAATTGCCTTCAAAAACATCATATCTCTCTGGCAATCAGTGTTGTCTACTGTGATTTGATGGTCGACTCAAACTTCCAGTTTTGCTT
Source organism: Ophiothrix spiculata (assembly GCA_000969725.1). NCBI lineage: Eukaryota > Metazoa > Echinodermata > Ophiuroidea > Amphilepidida > Ophiotrichidae > Ophiothrix > Ophiothrix spiculata. The sequence goes on from JXSR01S051446.1 coordinate 92,947, forward strand.
TTTTCATGGAATAGTGAGTATAGTTGACACTGACAATAATTATTTATTTCTTTAGGTTATGCAGAGATGCCACTTTTCAGGTTTTAACTTGAAATCAGGTTTTTTAGAAGCTCAAACCATGATTTCAGTTTTTTTTATGATCTCTAATTTACATATTTTCATATATTTTCGGCCCTTTTTGAAGTATCTTTCAAGAATTGATGGCTTTTTCAGGGTTTTTTGTAATGAAATCAGTGGCATCTCTGGTTATGTAAGGATCAAATTACTGCTACTTTTGCAACATATTGTTGGCTAAGAAATGGGATGGTAAAGAAGCATTTTGTTGCCAGTTTCTGTACTAGAACTATGCAATCAAAAATGTAGCCACAGTTTTTGTGAGAGCTAGGCTAGAGACTAGTCTAGTGTTTGACTATGCCACATACCACGTCCCCTGCAGCATTTTACTGCAGAGCCTTTAAGCTTACAATGCTTGTGTGTTCTGTGAGCTTGCAAAGTCAGATGCATATTTCAGATATTGACTTTCAAACCAATTAAGAAATGATTCACTAAAGGCATGATAATCATACTTTTCCAGCTAAAACTCACACCATGTGGCCTAATTTATTAAGTTATGGAACTAGGGCAAGTGTGTTTTTGTTGAAAGGTATGCCAATTAAGCTTATACGTAGGCTCCAATTGACAATAACTATCCAAACAAGGGTCATTGTCTTCCCATGTCATCTTATGAAACATTGTCTAATCCGACCATCTACTGAAGATAAACCGAAATACTTTTTGACAGAATTGACCTGATGACTGCAAGCTATGACACCATGTAAATTAGAAAAACCCGCTAAAATAGCTTATATGGTGTTAAGCTTATGGGTCATATGCTGTTAGACAAATGTTGACCTTACACCTGAACAAGTGTGACCACTCTGTCAAAGAAGCCATCCTGTCAGCCTATGTGCAGGTTGTGAGCCCGGTTGTTAGTCATTCGCTATATGGGACAAACCAAGGTTACGAAAAACGGGAAATTGTTGAGGTGTCATCCACCTGTACTTGTAACTGTCAAAGTGTTATGCCGTTATCTATAATATCAATATCACATGCACATGCCATGATATTAATTTGCCCACCTTTCTCGTAATCATTTTGTCCATGATTAAAATGATCGCTATACTGCACAAAAGTGTAAAATGATCACTACCTGCAAAAAAGTATGCACAAAAGTACTCAAACCATTGTCAATGGATGTTTATTCATTTAGATTCTTGTTTTAAAAAGAATTTTACCAAAATTTCCAGATTTATACACTTGCATAATTTTTGTATTTGATATAAAATTATAACAGTTTGGGAAAATCTCCATGGATTCTTGTAACGTTTATCATAAGATCAAGAATTGTTGAGAGAAGAATAAATTCCCAGATTCTAACTGTTTTTCTGACCCTGTGTTAAACTATTCATTATCACTTGGATGCAGATTTTGTTAAATATTGTTGTTGTTTTTTTTATCTATCTATTCATATTTTTTTTTAAAGTTCCAGGTCAAGCTATTGCCCTTTGCCATTATATATTGTTGCATCACAGATATTTTAAGAACAAGCAGACAAGGATTCCAATAGATGATATCTAGGTTACAATGCACAAGAATAATTGATACTTTTTCTTGGATACCTTAAAGACATGCAGTGATAATGATTATCACTGCATGACATCACTGCTACAGCAAGTTTTCCTTTATGATGGATTACAGACAATTTCAGTCAATTTATAATTGAACATGATCCTTGAAATGACTGTTAATTTTTACAAGAAATCAACAGCAAGGTGTTTTAAGTGTCCATCAACCACGCCCAATTTAAAATGAATGGCATTGTCAAGTCAGTAATCAATGGTCAGAGGTGGTCATCATTTTAAGGACACTTTTGATACAGTATAGGTTTCATAAAGAACTTTAAATAATTTAAGCCTGTTAGGTCACCACCATTATATATCATGATCTGTTAATCATTGTTAATTATGGTAATTTAGTACAAAATTTCTTTAATTAACATAATTAGACTAAGGTCTAGTCTAGGGTATATCTATTTTGCACCATGTTGATCTTTTTGGTGCCGATTGATTTAAAAAGTGAAATTAAGAAGTAATTACTGTATGGGCTAGGAACACGACTTTGGTCTGTTGTATCATTATCATGATATAAATTTTAAAAAGATAGTATTCTGAAGTCAATTAATAAGAGATTCAGAAATATCAAGCTTACAAATGGCAATTGGCTGCAGTGTTTCCAAGTTTGATTACCATGATTTAAGCAGTGCACAAATAATGACACAAAATCATAAAAGACTTTAGTTAATATCATCAATTTCTATTTTAAAAAAATCGCAACAGTGACGTCAGCTTGCATCTTTCATTGAAATGCACTCCATGTGCCTAGTTCCACTTTTGAGGACTAAGTTTTTGGTTGATTTGTTTGAACAGTGATTGAAAGAATAAAAAATCATTAATTTAAGAAACAAGTTTTCTTTTAGACCTGTTTTTAATTAATTATTTATTGTAGTTGTAGATTTGTTAGTTATCATAATTTTGAATCAGAGTTGTTGCCTACAATATGTTGCAGTGATATAATGGAATAGAAACTGGAATCGAATTCTGAATTACAAAAACGATTTGCCCTACTTGTGATTTGAGGCAAAGTTTGACCTATTTTGGAGTAAAAAGTTATATGATCCTAGATGTATAAACAGCAATCTTTAAAAAAATCAGGAATGGAAACAGATTCTCATAAGCCTAACCCTAAAACCCTAAAATTCTACAGTAGAAAAAAATAGTTACAGTAGAAAATGAAGAAAAGAGTCCAAGTGCAAATACGTCACAATTGTGAGATATATGGTCACCGAATGGCTGCCGAGGCAGCGTCCATGGTTGGCTTGGTATGGGTGAATATTGGATTGGGATGTCCTGGGTTCAAATCCCCGGGTCGATTGTTTGAAAATAGGGATTTTCTATACAGTAAGATTCAAGGAGATTGTTTTTGGCCTTTAGTGGTTAGGGTTAATAATATCAAACCAATGCTAGATGGTAAATACAGTTAGGTGCCAACTCAAGTTGTATCTTGTAAATTATTCAGGCTGATAGCTAAGGAGAACCCAGAAAGCCTCTATTGAAGCTTATTTCCATTGGGACCAAGATCATTCTTTAGTCAGTTTTAGATGCAGGAGGAGAACTTTTGGAAGCGAGCATAGACTGAAAACCAAATGCACATACAGACTTTGGATGGAACCTGGGATGCCTTGGTGCAAAGTAAGGGAAATACCGCTGTACTAACCCGCTGCCGATAGGAAAACTACTTCCCTAATTGAATTTTTTGATAAAATTTGACTTTTAGAAGCAAACCATTAGATGTCCATTCTTTTTGAAAGCTAAGTAGAGCTGAAAATAGTGAGGGGTTTGCTGAAATTATCCACAAATACTTTTATATGGGGAATCTAAGTGCCCTGTACTCTTACAGTGATTTTTAAGTGGTCTGGGGGTCACGTAATTTCACTTGATTCTAAATCTACCATCCAATAAAAGGTTATACCAGGTCAAAAAGTTAAACCTTGTTTGCCTATATTTCACAAAACAATGCAATGCCACAACTAAAATGATTACCAGCTTGATTCCAGTGAAAAACGCATCGTCAGATGTGGGCGAGCCATTCTTTATGTCCAGTCCTAGAGGCACGAGTCACAGATTGCAAGTATTTCAATATGGTGCCTCCGTTCTAGGTCTTGGTCCGCCAGGCATATTATGCCAACAAATGCCTTAGTAAAGGTGTGGCCGAACTTGATAAGTAAACACGTTAAGTGGTCAGTATACATGGCTAAATCCTTACTCCAGGCAAATTTAAACTTTCATTCAATTATTTCTCCATGCAAGATGATACCAGGAGGGTGAAACAGTTTTTACTGACGATGGACAACTCAATTGACCATTTTATTTGCAGTAGTGGCAATGGAATTTTAGTTAATTTGTATAATAAAAAAGTGTCCCAATTCCCGGGTCCTAATTTGTTAAAAGATCCAGTGATTTCCAGCAATTTTTAAGCTAACAAAGAAGATATCAGGACCTTCTACATCTCTTGCTTCCAATTTTTGTACGGGTTGTAAAGAGAGGGTTAGGGATAATACATGTCTGAAATGGAACAGTTGGAATGAGATCTGCTAATTCTGTTGTTTCATCTCAAATTCTCTCATGTACACAACTTGAATCCTATTGGAAGCAAGGCATGATGGGAAGGTTCTGATATCTTCTTTTGTCTGCAACCGGTCGAAGAGTAAAGTGATAGGTTGAAAAAATACCTCAGATTGTCACCTGCCAATCGATAATCAATAATCAATAAGTGTGTCTCTGGAATCCAGGGGACGGAAAGTCCTTCATGTGGATAAAACAAGTCCAAAAACTTGTTACATTATCTAATCATTAATCATCATAGTCTATTTATTTAAGGATCTATTCTTAGTGGGGCTATTAATGCCCAATTAAGGTATCTATTTAAGACATGTCAGAAAAGTGTGTTAATTGGGTGAATCTAAAAGCACTTGATCTTTCAAGGTAACCATTTTTATCAATAATTATTTTTATATATATTATAGTCAAGACTGAACCAAAGGCAAGTTACGTTCCCGGGGTTACGTTACTCAGACCAACATGGTGTTGGGTTCATTATCTGCCATTTGAAAAGCTACGACTTGGACTGGGCTGTCACTTTCAAAGCTAGTGGTCCAAAATTGTCCATGTTTTTGGAAAAGTTGTGCACAGAGGACCAGCAAGAACTAGAGAGCTTCGAAGGGGGTTGTAAAATACTGATGTACATTGTGTCTAGTGTGATACTGAACACTCTGATTGCAAATGTAAATGTAGGTCTGTGCCATCTTCCTACTGTTTTTCTTGCAATTTTGAGTGTAATAATGACTGGTCAATATGGCCAAGTACTTGTTAGTTGTGTCATTCATGGTCAATCTAGTCAATACACTTCCTGTTTTGTATTTTTGTTTGTACAAACCCTGCTTTGTGTAGATAGTTTACTGACCAGATCATAATGTCAAATCCATGGTCAGGTCCAAGACCTAGATCACAGTATGATATTGGATGGTTAATCATCATCACATGTGAACAGCCATTTATAAAAGGATCATAGAATTACAGGGATTTTTATGTCAAGTTCAGAGTCTTCACATAAAGACTTTGCAAATTTACAATTATATGAACACAGGCCTGTAGCCAGGATTTTTCAGGGGGTGCAGGATTTTCAAAAGGTGGACCTTTCGTTTGGTCGACTCTAACCTATCTTTAGTGGTTTTGAAAAAGTGACAATCAGAAAAAGAGTTTTATGTAGTATTTTACCCCAAAAGTGAACATTATGATGGTGTTTTGTGGTATTCAGGTCCTGTTTGTGGACTGTTTGTACTTTTTGTGGACATTTTTGGTACATTGTCAAATTTGGGGAGCGGCGACACCCCCACACCCCCCTTCCCCCTAAGTACAGGCCTGGATGAACTAGTCAATCAAGTTGATTGATGCATCTTCAACTCCATTTTAAAACAATTTTGGGTAGTATTCATCTGAAGGTTAAAGTTTTTAGTGCTTAGGTGTTATGTTATCTAATGTAGTTAGCTCATGAGCTGTTCATTGTCTGTGGGATTTTCATTTAATGATCCTAAGAATCACATTTGGTCCACATTGCAAAATAATATTTGTTTAGGTTTAACTCTTAATTAGAATAATATCTGTAATTGACTCGAATTTGGTCTGTCAAATTCAACCATTTCAAATAAGCATTATTCACAAGTTAATTGTCAGAAGTACCTTGGGTCTTTGTGATGAGATAAGACCCCCAGTACCAGATGTGGCACTACAGAAACAGAAGAGCTCAGAAGGAAGGAAGTGGACAAATAATTGGGTATAAATCTAAGCAATCCCACTTATCTGATTGCGCAAGAAGCATCCTGAATAATTCAGCAAGAACATAAACCATACCAGATATGACGAATAATGAAAATAAGAACATTTTAATTTGATTCAAGGTAAACATAGAGAGAATTGAGGGACTCTGTTGAAAGACGAAAGATTGAAGACAATTTGTATCCTTGGGAGTCATTTTGATGAAGTAATTTCTTCTAAATTCAAGAATTGATTGAAATTATATTGTTTCATTTCCAGCTGGTTCATGCTGTAGAAAAACGTTTATCCAAGTTTTTAAAAATCTTGTAAGTTAAACAAAAACACTCTTTCTTGTAAAATTGGTTTCTTTTAACCTGAAGTAATATTTTAAAGCTTTCCAAAATATATGGAAGCCCTTAAAAAAACGTTTGAAAACGAAAATGTTGCTATGTGGAAATTATAATTGTCAAATTTATTTGGAGGTGAACTTCAATTTGGTAATGTTAGGGGGAATGTGATTGACCTAGCCATTAATTCACTCTCAATGTCAGAAGTCAAATTCAGGTCAGCGATTTACAAGATGATGTCCATGTCAGGTGGCTGTGTGAGCCTCCCTAGACTTCAACAAGGGGTGCTACTCTTATCAAAATTGGGGAGGGGGTAGGTACTTCATGACATTTTCCAAATTTCACCCATGTAGTTTTATTTGCACAATATTATCTTATTTATAAAATAAGTCTAAGAAAGTTTTTAAAACAATGGTGGCATATCATCCTTTTCTAGAAATCAGTCACTGCCAGGCCTGGTCACTGCTAAATAGCCAAAGTCTATACTATGGTTAATTTTATCTCCCCCACCCGCCCTGCTCCATCCTTGGTCAGCAGACCAAACCTGAGCTAGGACAAACAACAAAAATCTCAAAATACCATTTTATTGGTTAATAGTTTACATTTTTCTGTAAATGAGCAATAAATTATATTAATTGTAGAGCAATTTTGTTCAGATTCAATACTGACTATGTGCCAATTTTGAAATATCCAAGTACAGGTACAGGGAAAGGAAACATGAACTGTGACTTATGAACTTGAACTCCTCTATGAAAATCAAAAGTGTGAGAAAGTGAGCAACAGATTTCAGAATGATCATTTCTCTAAAATATTGGTGTTAAAGTAGCCATCAAAGCAATCATAAATGCTCATTTATAAAATATGGTTTATATTTAAATCACACAATTTGAGGTTGAAGCATTTGAGTCATAGACCTCCTTTTTGCAGTTTTGGAATATAATGTCTTTTTTGGGTGGGGGATTGAGGAGGAGATATTTGAATCTAAAACTTTTCAAAAATTCCACTAGAAGTTAGAACTCATTTGTAGGTATTTTTCAAAATGTTGGTCTAACTTACCAATCAAACCATTATCCCTGTCTCAAAAGGGGTAACTAAGTTGTGATGTTGAATATTTGGATACCACAAATCACGTTGGTTTTATGTTGCAGCTTTTAAATAAATATATGAGTGCATAATTCCCTATCAAGGTTTTCCAAGAGTTCTTGATTTCCTTGATTTTATTCTGAAATATTTTGAATTGCTAAATAGGCCTACATATAAATCATGTGAACCATGACAAATGTTGCCCATTTCATGAGCCTCTTCTGCCCTGAGATTGAACCTCAAGAATCGGCATTATCCTGGTTTTCCATGCCACGTTTTGAAATAGACTGTTGGACTACAGGTAGCTTCCTCCCATGATTGATTAACAGCTTTTAAACAATCATCAGAAACCATGGTAACTAATTTGTTGTCTATTCAAGTTGAATTTGTGGTTTTAACAGTATTGTTTTTTACCTCATCAAGACAATGAGAACCAATTTGTTACCCCACAAACCATTTTGAACCAGCCCTAAATATGTAGTGGGTTTCACCTAATATAAACATCCTATTTTAGTTTCAGTCACTTCTTGTCCAAGGGTCATTCACCAGCGTGTTACCTTGTTAAAAGGTAAAAATACAGGTGTCTTTCCAACTTTAACTTTAAAGAATGTTTGCATAGACCTAACAAGGCCTAAAATTACCATTTTAAAGTAATCAAATTGTGCTAAAATTATCAAACAAATTACTAGACTTTTAAAACACTGTGATCATGGTGATAGAAATTTGAAAGTCAATGTTTGCAAAATCTCCCCCTCTCGTGTATAAAATCAATTTGAGGGTGGCATTTTCTCTTTTTGGAATTGACTGGGTTAAACTTATTGCACTGTATCATACCCCAAAATTACTTTAAATATCATATTTTATTCACGATCCATACAGGGATGTAGCTAGACATGTTGATTCAATTTTGAACACATCATGTTGGAAGAACATGATGTCATTTATGATATTGAAAAAAAAATCTGAATCTGAGAACCAGTATCAGCCTTTGACAAGGATATTGAAAGCCAGCGACCTCTGTGAAGGCGTATATTCCTTTTACAGGCTTAAAAATAGGCCTAGTTTTTCCATGCTTCCTTTCTCGATCTTTATCCCTCTTTTTTCTCCTTTGTCTTTCCTCCTTTTAAAAAAGAATTAGGGGATTGAACCAAATCCCACCTGGCTACAGCTTGCCACATATAGATGTAGATTTCTTAGATCAACTTGAGATCAATTTGCTTATTAAAGGTGCGTTTACACACTGTGACGACTTGTCTTGATGGCGGGTAATGGATTTGCAAATAAAAACTTGCAACTGAAAACGACTGATACTAACGATAGCATGGATAGTGTGCGTGGCTTGTGGATTGTGCGAGTGTTAACTGACTTTAACTAACGATGCCCCGGGTGGAGAATTCAAAACTGCAATCTGCAGGTATCCATTGCTTGTCTTTACCCCTAAGTCGTCACAGTGTAAACGCACCTTTAGACTATGGTCACATTACAGTGTTAAGTCCATCTAGAAGAACCACTGGCAGCAAGCGACGCCTTCGTTGCTTGCCTAGCTCGCTGCCCGTGATCCTACTAGATGGACTAAACACTGTTAGTACAAAGTCATTGTGACCATAGTCTTACTTCTAGCATCCATAAAGTTAGGATCAGTGGTTACTGTCAAATACAAACACTTCAACTGCAATTATTTCAATTGTGTTTTAGAAAATATCATAATCCAAATGGTAAATGTTTAATTTGATCAGGATCTGACATCAGTCTATGCTGGCATGCAAAATTCCACTTGGTCAAGATCAGGGCTATAGCAAAGCGGCGCTACAAAATGGATCAAATGGAGCCTTGTGGGACTCTAGACGCTATGAACCCATCGTAGGTTAATGTGCGCAGCACGACTAAACTTTATCTTGGGTCACCAGTATTTCTTTTTCGCCTTGTATTGTGTAGCGTCGTGTATGGATTTTACCCCTAGTATCTTGGTCAAAAAAGATCGCCCGGCGATTTATGACCGCGCATATATGTAGATATCTTATATAAGTATGAATTTCAGTCGTTGTTTTGTCAATCAGAATTCTATTTTGATTTTTAATAGTCAATTTTGTGAAAAAATTATGAATTCATGACGTAACATCCTGGTTTTATCATTATTCAAACCAATCCCATGTTGCAATGAACACTATATTCCGTTTTACCTACATCTGCAATTTTACAAATCGGGCTACTAGATTTACAACACAGGGCAAAATTCGAGGATTCTGGGATGTGTGCTCAGTTGGCTTTATATCATTCCCAGCTATATCCCATGATGCAGTACAATAGTCAACACAAGTTAATTCCGTTTACCGTACAATTAGGTGACCATATCAACATATTAACACACAGCGCACATTATGCATTATGGGATTAAGGCAAACCCAGGTCAGTACAATTAGTCCGCAGATCATTTATAAGCAGCGAGACTATTAATTTTCTAACATGCACAGAGATTTTGAAAGACTCGTGAGTGCATAACAACAACAGATTTTCGGCCCGTATAATATAATGGCTTTTGCAGCCTATTTTAATAATTTTAGAAAAAAAGTTTGCTGTGTCTGTGTGACCTGGGATTCCTGAATGGGTGAATGGGGGGTTATATTTTTGTAATATTAAGCTTTTAATGTTTTAATACCATTAAACATACGCGCCACCGGGTTACAGAGCTATGTGCTCTGTAAGCCAGGCGCACCTATGATACGCATACACCCTAATCCACCTTATCCAACCACCACGTCCCTATATTAAAGACCATTGCATATCTGGATCATTCAAAAAGTTCAAAAGTATAGTCTAAAATCCAAAAGGTAAAGATTTATGGTTCAAGCTCCCTTGAAAACATTCCACCAACTGGTCAAGATTTTAAGCAAAACCATTTCTTCCAAATCTTTCACAGAAAATCAAGGAAGTGATATATCAAACTAAACTATACAATTAGTATGATTGGCGACACACAACACTCTTTTTGGCTTGTATTATATCGGCTGCTTTATTTGATCTTACAACACTAAGTCAAACCTGAACAAATGTTATTCCCCTTAGCCAATTTGGAACAAAAGATCAAGTCAAATTCCTGAGTCAACTTATAACATTTTGCGTTGACTTTTAGACCAGTGTCTACACATTTCGATTGTTATACATAAACTGTTATATAAACTATTTTGATTTGCAATTGAGATACAATAAAGAATAATACTCATGTTTTAATCGGCAAACTTACATTTTGTTTAAAAGCTTGGTAAAGTATTGTAAAATCTAGCCCAGACGCTTTTAAGCAGGCCTTTGTAGCCAAGCATGCAGTTACTGGGGTTTGCAAGATCCTTATTATAATTAAGTACCTTTTGGATCTAAGAACGGACGTCCAAGTTCAAAAACAGCTGCTTCCTGAACTAGATAAAGTAATGATGAAACTTAGATAATCTTTTAATCTTTTGAATTCAAAGTGTGTCCTTTTCAGCCGCTTTTCTCTCAGACTACTTGTCTTTTCTCAAAGTATTGTGAGAAACTGAGAATACTGAAAAACTGCTATTGTCAATTCAGAAATTCAAAATTAATCAAGCATTTGAGCTAATTTGCAAAATTGACAAGATAGCCACAAAGTGGCCATCATTACAAGTAGTTACCACTGTAAGCTTAATCCAAATTAATAGTCTGTAACCACGCAGAATAATGGAGAAGATAAACGGTGTGTTTTTCAAAGTGTTTTAAACAAAGCAACATAATTAAATCACGATTACAACCTTACATCTTTCCTGTAATAATTAACAACAAAGATCTGAAATGCTCATTAGTTGATCTGATGATCAGATCCAATGAGTTGCCGGTTTGTCTTTTAAGTGGTTTGTCCTCAACTTAAATGGACCTACATGTCTGCGAACTGTCCACGTTGCCGCAAAACTTGCCCTTTGAATCAACCAACAAGGAGACTTGCACAATAGCCTTGTGTAACATGCTCCATCTGGTTTTTGAAAAAATTGACTTTTTACACAAGAAAACGGAGGAAATTGGTCTCCATGGTTGATTGGTTATAGATTTGGGCTTGTTTGATCATTAAAAAGGCATTGACCTTGTTTGTTCAGTTTCTTGTTGGTTTTCAATTGGTCACAAACTGTCAGAATGAGTGTAAATAGAGCAATTCAAATGTGTAAAATTAAACTTACAACAATTTATCAAAATTGTGGCATGTAACTTCAAAATTTAATTTGCAGACAATGATACTCATAGATCATTACTTAAGCTCAAACATTTCCACTTAATTCAGGCTGAAGAATATAACGAGTTCTTTTCAATGAAATTATAGCTTCCGAATTATATGGTAATTAGTGATTTTTATTTCACTTTTGATAATAATATATTCAAATTTTCATTAATTTCATTTCAAAGGCTTTAAGCGTATACATTTTAACATAAGATTTTAAACATAATGGAAACTAAATTTGGGTTTTTGTTTTATTTTAGTTTTCCATAAACATTTCAAAGAACCAATCACATAATTCAATATAAATATTTAACACATGTCACATCAGTTCCCATTTTGTATCCATCATGAATGTTAAATCAGTCATCCCTGGGTTAAACACTTGTTTGATATAGGCTTATGTGCCTTTCCAGCACCAAACAGCCATAAAGTCAGTAAACCCCATATTGCACTACAGGTTGAAATATATGCAAAAGTTGTGAATTGGTGAAATAATATTTTTTTGTTTTTGCAGATTTATAATATTTATGCATTCCTCAAAACACCTGCAAAGTTTTATTTCAAAAAACTGTACTACATCTTAGAAGGACCATCAGCACAAAAGCACAGAGATTCCTGGTTTTTGAATATGCTTTTGTTTTTCAGTTTCATCTTTTACTCTATGACAAACTTTGAAGGACTATAATTTGACTTGTGGATGCCAGGTGAACGCATAGCAAAAAGAAAAGGTTTCAGAAAACTGGAGGTGTCCTGGACGCTTTTTAGGCAATTCTAAGTACTAAGTAGTCTCCAGGAGTATCCAGCAAATCCTGGATCAGTCATGTTCCTGGTCTCCTGGAGTTTTCACATGCAAATTATATGTATCCATGAGACCTCCTGTAGGCATGGGCGTCATTTCATTTTGAAGTGTTGGG